>JAIPRN010000570.1:0-77364 GCA_025469175.1 Geopemphigus sp. TES_GeoC_2020
GACCGGTTTTTGAAAATAAAAACATTCGACGATACATACACACATACATATATATATATATATATATATATATATATATATATATATAGAAATATATACAAAATCTACTACTTAAAAAGTCGGAACTAAAGATTTAGTTTAATTTTGTAAAATAAACGAAAAAAATTTCTCCCTAGAGAGACATGACTTTATTCATCCACGAACAAACGGTGAAATTTCGCCCATTTTACTGGTTGCCGCGAGTGATAGCGAATAAATATAGTTGAATGGTGAAGGAAAATTGTCTCAAAAATAGAAATTGCAAAAGGGAAACGCGAAAACCCTTTCGGCGGTAATGCAGGGTCGGACATAATATACAATACGCAATGATAACGAGTTTGTCCAGTAAAGGTTAGGACTTTGACCGGTCGTCACCGGACTACTCAAGTACAACAGCAATTTCTGGAGACGACGCAACACGGTCGGGTCAACGGAATAAATAACGCCACAAACCTAGCACACAATTACTCGACGTTCGACTTCGACATTTAATTCGTCTTGCTATTATAGTTATTTATAAAACTTTTTGGTAGGTTTATTTTAAATATAAACCACTACAAAGACGACAAATATAAAACAGTTTATATTATATATACGCGTAATATAATATATAAGTAGTACGATATCCTACGATAAATAAATATACGTATGTCGATATTGACATAATATAAAAATGACAAGAACGGGCTATACAAAATAAAACGATACGAATTTGATTCATTTTTCGTAAATTGCTCGCGTTATAACAACTCTTATAACATTTATATTTATCAAATACAATTCTCAATAATACGGTAAAAGTAAAAGGAATTTTATTCAAAAATAAAATAGAAATCCACAAACGTAAATACTTTTTTTTAGAACTACTAATATTAGCAAATTGTATAAAAGAAAGACGAGTATCGAAAAACATAATGTTTGAGAAAATGTGTATAGTACACTGTTGACCTTTATTATTAGTCGACTGTAATTTTTTTAAACTCAATAATTAAAATTAAGGGGGAAAGTAAAGAAAAAAGTTATTAATAAAATACTAAAAATGTAATACCTATTAATAGAGTCTACCGAACACTAGCAATAAATATTTGTTTGCCTTAGAACCACAACGAACTGGACAATAATTGAATTCAATAAAGACATTATTTATTTAAAAATGGAAATTGCTTTAAAACGAACCGCTTGAGAAGTGACCCCAACATAATATTACGATATAACATTTAAAAATATAGTAAATTAACTAATAACTTTGTACACTTTTATAAGCATTTATAGATTTAATTATTATATATTTTATTTTAGAACATTTTTTTACATAATTTTGTACGTGCATAATATGTTTAGACCAGTGAAATTCGAGAATGTACATTGACATTTTAATTATTAATATTATAAGATCGTAAAAAATGTGGGAAATTGAAACATATATCGATTAAAAATAACGATATGGTTTAAAATCGATATTTAATAAAATTCGAATTTTTAAATTTCGTTATTTGTATTATACAATATATTATAAATATCTATCACAACGTTTTTAAAATAATCAATTAGCTATAATTTAAAGTTTTTTAGAAATATAAAAGAAAGCGTGTATATTTCAATATTAAAATGATCATATAAGTAAATGAATGAAAAATAAATTAATAAGTATAATACATTTTTTGTAATCCCTAGAATTGACTAATTCTTCAATTCTCAACTTAAATAATACAAATTTTCACTAACTTATCGTTAACTATATATATATGAAATCTGATTAAAAAATATGTTTACATATATATATATATATATATATATGTGTGTGTGTGTGTGTGTGTGTGTGTGTGTGTGTGTGTGTGTGTGTGTGTGTGTGTGTGTGTGTGTCTTTAATTTAAAAATTTATTCTTCTACTTCATTAAATTTATTATGATAGTTTGATTAATATATTGTTAAAAGATGTTTCGACAATTCCTTTCTAAATTTCAAATGAAGTTTTAGATTAAACACAAAAAACCAATTACCAAAAGCCCAATTATAAATATTGAATTATGAAAGTAAAAATATTATTTAATACTTCTTCGCTGAATTGTGATTATATTGAGTATAAATAAACAATAATAATACATTTATTTACATTTAATTTTGAATTTTTAAAAAGGAATCAAGCGCCCTTTAATTAAATAACCATCTTAAAAATGAATATTTCATTTTATTTAATAATTATAATATTAAGTTGTATTGTTAGATAAAATAAACATTTTTCGATTTAAGACGAAAATTCGTCGTCAAAAAATAAAGTTAATTGATGAAAGACAAAATATCTTTCAATTAGTTTTAACATTAACAGAATTAATTAGTAAACCAAAAACATTAAATTTAAAGTTTAAAAATCGTATAATCTCTTGTATACGTTATCTAAAATAAAATATGTTTTATACGGTTTTGTTACAAAAAATAAATAAAAGTATCATCTATTCATATAAATTACTAATAAATAACAACACTTCTACACTGTAAATTATTAAATAAGAGTATATTGATATTTGTTGCTGTTTATAAAGTTATTCGAGATACCATAGCATTATTATAAATTATTAACGTAAACGTAATACACATTACACTTGGAGCTTGATAAAACCCATAACACATATAAGTAGTTTTAAATACACTGCTACATATTAAGGTATTAAAATCCTGTGGGCCGAGGTTTACGAAAAACAGTTTTATTAATTAAATCGAGCAAAGTATGCGGAACTCTTCCGATTAGAATATACATTTTATTAATTATATTCATTTTTAATTGAATAATTAATCATTTAATGTAAATAACGTCTATTGAAAAAATGCGTTTTAATATTTTAAGAGGACTTGGCCCTTAGAATATAATAGTTGTATAATATCAAGATATATCGATTATTATGAAACTTATCTTTATTTGATTTATTTTAAAATTGGAGTCGAATTATATTTAATAAATAGCAATGGCCCGTAAATACCTGAATAACTTTTGTTCTATTCGATATTTCTAAGTTAAATTCTTTCAAAAAAATAGTACAATTAAGCGAGCCATAATGAACATATTTATTTTATTTTATTAAAATAAATCGAAAAAAAAATAAAAATTTAATCAACAATTTTATTTTTAATCAAGATCACCATTTTGTAAATATAATTTTTGTGAAAAATTGGGTCTATAAACCTTTTAATTAAAAAATGCTATTAATTTTTAAATGATTTTTAAAGTTTGTTTAAATTCAAAATTAGCGTTACTAAACACATTTTGTTGGTCACCTGGGTACGTTCATTCGTTGTTCAAGTATATTCCTAATAAAATAATTGGCATATTCCTAAAATTTAAAAATTGTGAAAAATCAACAAGTTTGTTAATAAAAATGTCCAATACCGACCTTATTTTGAAATAATCAAATAACGGCTATTTTTAATTGGCAAAAAAAATTAAATAAAATTTTATTTTCAATTACAAAAACACAAAAAGTTTAAAATACAATATTTGTAGTTATATATATAAAACTTAAAAATACTGAAAAGAACAAAAATTATACTTTTTTCTCATCTCCGTGGGACTTTATATATTGTTAATTTATTTTACAAAATAGATAAAATCTATTAGTTTTATTCAACGCTAGATGATAAATCTGACAAAATAAGTATAAAAAGTATAGGTTACAAAGCGTCATGAATACAAATAATATAAAATTTTTGTATATGAAATCGTAAGTTTAAATGTTTTAAGTTAGTAAAACTACATCTGATGAAAACAAATATCATACAAATTCGTTATAAACTCAATTTCAAGGAAATGTGGATAAAGAAAACGGCTTTTACGAGCTACCCGTGGACTGTGACAATTTTAGAATATATTTACGTAATAGTACTATACTTTTACGTTACTAATGAAATATGATATAAAAAAAAAAAATGGTAAAAATGTGTTATTCACATTTTGAACATAAACATAAGACGTGATAGTAACAATTTTTACTGTATATCGACAAAAATCTTGCTAGCAAAACAAATGATATTCAAAAAATCAAATATATTTCCTAATATATTACAATTTTTAAAATATAAGGCAGCAAAACATTTTCCATTAATTTTAACATTTGAAATTACAAGTACTAAAAATGAAAATCGATTAAACTAATTTAACATAAATTTAGTCTAAATAATAATAATATGGTCACAAAATAGCCTTGTTTAATTCGAGGATACATAAGGAATATCTTCCTTATATAATAAGGACGAGATTTTATGACGAAATTTATTTATGAATATTATAACTAAATTAGTTTAATTTATGGATATAAGACAATTTTTTTAAGAAACATCTAAGTAAGTATTTTGTCGTATTTACTTATTGAAGTAAAATACGACAAAATTGTTATTTAAAATTGTTTTAAAGCATAAAAATATATTAAATTATTTTTCAATGATATAAAATCGTTTAACCGTAAATTGTATATGTTTGTAATCGTTTAAATTATATCTATGAATTATGATCGTAAGTATTGCTACGACAATGAAAATTATTTACTCTACGAGGAATAATTAATTATTTTAAGTAAACTTTATTTTGTAATTTTTTTAGAAAAATTCGCAAAAAATTTATTTATTTGTGATATATATTAAGGCTTGTCAAATTCTTAACACACCAAATTAATTTTGTATTTAAGTTTGATGTTGTTATTAAACGAGTCGATATTTTGTTTTTAAAAAGTGAATATTATTTTTGAAAAATTATATTTTCGTTAAACTGAACGAAAATGTACATACTAAAATTATTTAAAATGTTTAAAACCATATGACAGAATATTTGTATTAGGCTATACTTAGTATTTATTTTTTTTTTGCTATCGAAAAAAAAGCTTTAGGCCTTTAGGCATTGTAGTATATTTAGTAATTATACAAAATATAATTAAAACGTAACATGACAGTAAATATTTTAAAATAAAATTATTAACGGAAATATGCATAATAATTGAGCGTAAATTATCGTGTGCCAACTGACCTGTGAATGAAACGCAATGCCTAAGCACGCACATCGACATGATGGCTAGCGCGAGACTGAGTTTTCAAATGTAAGTTAGTGGCAAGCTGCTGCGATGCGAAGACAGCGAGTCAAATGGAACAAATGATTAGCAACGCTTTCTGTCATACGGTATACGCGGTACTTACGTACGTTTATGCGTCTGCCACCAGGTGTCACTACGTGTAACGTTTATTCGAGAAAATTTTCGAAATTCGTTGTTATTTAAAAAAATTGTACGAAAAGAATTTCATCATTTGTCGAGAACAATTAATCAAGTAAATAATTCGAATAGTATTCATTTTACATTATGATAAACTAACATGTTGTTGTATTTCAGTTGTAAAACACGTCTATAACTATATAAAACAAGAAGAATGTTAAGTTAAATTTATTATTATTCGTTTATATTAAATTAATAGAATACTACGCGTACAACGACTTATGACGTGTTAAATAGAACCTAACTGTTTCTATTTAAGCTTATTTAACATTTTTATGCGTTGGCATTTTCACAAGACACGATCAAACTGTGCCAAAAGAATGTGCAATAGTAAGGCTAAAAAAATCATGTTTTATCTATTTTTCAATTGGTAATTTTAACAAAAAGTTTTTAGGGATACTACGATATTAGCGTTTAAATAATAAAACTATAACTACGAGTTTCAGATGAAAGAAAACAGCAAAGTTTCTGCTGAAAATATCAAACGTAAATTAGTTAATGTGTATTTACGTACCTAGTTAAAAATTCTACATCCTTATGATTGTTATTTATTATGTAAATACTCATAAAATACGTTGCTCGTAATAGAAAAATAATCTACACTATCACCTATAATGCATAATTACTATTTCAGAGTACCTAACCTCATTTTCTGTGGTATTTTATTTATTCAACGCTGTGTTTAGTACATATTTACATAGATCTCCAAAGTACATTACACTATACCTGCATATACATGTAAAAGAAAATTTAGAAAGGAATGTATACATACAATTTATTTAATATAAAGGGTCGTTGCTCAAGTATATTTAATGATGTTGAAGATAGTTAGCCAGCCAAACATTCTGATCGACATTATTTTTATAATTATGACAAAATGTATTACTTGTTAACTGTTAAATTTAAATAGAAAATAAATTATACGCAGTAATTCCAACGATTTTCTAGAAATATTCCCAAACATAAAGTTGAAAATCGCCTATAAAAATTAAAATTATATTTTTTTAATAATAAAAAATAATAAATACATCCAAAATCTCAATAATACGTTGAAATATTTTATTATAATTTCCTATTATATATCAATATACTTTACTTTAATTTAAATTTCCAAGGTAACGTATCTTAGAAGAAGATGATATATTTGTTTATGCTATCGTCACGAATAACAATTTACTTTTAATTTATATTAAATATTGCACATACATAAATATATTGTACGGTACGATTTTCAATTTTTTCAAAAATGGTGATTTCTATAAATGAAGGATTGATTACAGTCATTCAAAAATTAACATTGCTAGTCATCGCGGCATATGTATATACTATATTTTCATCGATAACACCATCTTGTAAATCTGTCAAGGTTGGTTGGAAAATCTATCCGTTCGATAAGAAATTTTACACATCGTCGATGCTTTTTATGGCTAGTGCTGCCATGACTATAGTGGAATGCAACGTGTGGCCATACAATACGAAACCACAAAACAAAATACTCAAGTTTTTAGGAGAAGTATGAAAATATATATTTTTCTTAAGTTAAACGCTTAACGATTTAAAATATACATAAATACATATGAATATATGTATATATTACTATTTATATTACACATTCGACGAAATCTATAAAATATTAAAACTTATTTAGAACAGAAAAAAATGTACGAAAATCAATGATTTCTTTACATTTTTACGTTATTCATTAATATCAATTACGTAAACAGAATTGAATTTCAAAATGATTAATTAATTTCGTTTCTATTCGTGTTTATATATAGCTATATATTATGACGACGTGCATTATGCTTGTCTACGTTCTATTTTGGCATCCAACCGTTATAATCACGTCTATTCTCACAGATAAATTGAGTGTATTAGTAAGTATCTTATTTTAATTTATAATATTTACGTAATCCAAAAGCTATATTCCACTCTTATACAGACAAGTAAATGGCTGGGAACTTCAAATATCTACAAAAAGAGTATTCCAATATGTATGGAAAATATCCGAAGTACCAAATATCATTGCATATTATTGGCCGCGTTTCTATTACACAACGTTCTCAGCAAACTGGGAATGAATGACTTGTAAATATGAACGACGTTAATATTTACATTAATCGATAATAATTTATATGATAATATTTCAGACGGCGTATACGAAACTCGTTTTGAATTAACTCAATTAATACTGGTTCATAATGAAATATGTTATACGCATAATGTATCTAAAATATAATTACGAGAAACAACGAAAATGTTAACCGATATCTTAATTATCCAACCGAAGAACAAAAATATATTAATAATTCAAATAAAATAAAAAATAAAATGAACAAAATTGTAAAAATAAACTATTGAACTAATTACACGATATTATCAATTTATTAATATATAACGCACACATGACATAATATAAATAACTGCAGTTAATTAATATTAAATAAAGAATAATTTTTTTAATAATACACGTTGCCGACAATTTTCACATAATTCGTAAGTTCGTACATTTTCTAATCATTTTGAAACAAACTGAAACACAAGGTATCATACACAAGATAAATAGTGGGCAGCATACATGTATCACAATTCCGTACCTTAAATGTTTAAATAAGTAATTCGATGAAAAATATGTTGTTCTTTCAAATTTCGAAAGTCAAGAGAATCTATGTTTTACGCGTATAAATCATTATACATATCGTAAAATAATAAAACTCGAAGTTTCAATACTTCTTCAAATAGCCGAAAAGTTTTTTATTTATACGTTTACAATAGCACGAGAGCCGATGTCTTGTAACACGAGTCCACACATATCAAATATCGTCCAAATCCTTAAGCACATCTTTACTAGGTGTCTTACAACAAACGCGTAAGTGTACGTAGGAAAAGTGATTATCGGAAATTCGATATATATACTATATATATACTAAATACCAAGAAACCATAATATACATGACTATATTATGTATATAATTCATTAATAAATTAACATGTTTTAAATTTAAAAAGTTCAAACAATATTTTGTTGAATGCTTATACGTATATAGGCACATATACTATTACAAAGATATGTTTTATAATATAACTTTACTATCGATAAAAAATACCGAATGTAAATTATATTATATTTTTCTTTTTATTTATAATGAATAAAATAATATACTAGTATCGTTATTTATAAAAAAAAAAACAATTTCAATTCGAGTAGATTCGACACGATATTCAATATCTTTAATTAATAACGAATATTTAGAAAAAACCATAATTTTTTTGTGAATTACATGGTTTTTAAACATGTATATATACATGTATACATTTATACATATACATTTTTAAACATGTACATATACACAACATAAAAGTTATACGATCCAATGTAATAAATCTCGTCAACGTTTCAAAAATAATTTACGTTTAAGTATTGTTCTAAATTGGTAATTCTTTTAATTGACGAACGAAATGCCCGTAAAATTCAAATTAATTTATGTAACGTTCATTTTTCAAAATTAATATCAGTTTTTTATATTTAAACGTCGATATAACACAAACAAACGGATCTTCAGCCAAAGTAAAGTAAATATAAGTGTTAACAAACACGTATCGTTAATAAAACGGACGAAAACTCTGTAAGTCTTACCTCCCTCCCGACCGGTTTTCCGTTTCTTTTTCGCCGAACCTTTACTCGGCAACGTGTTACTCGACCCGGACCCCGTGGCTTTCTCCTTATTCTTCCACCGGTTCAACATGTCCGTCTTTTTAATTAAATGGAAATATATTGTGACAGATTGATTATCTCTCCTCGACGTGCACAGCACCACGGTATGTGCGTGTATGCATACGCGGCGCGTGTGTAAATAATTAAATATATCGTATATGACGAACGATGACGAGCTCAGCCGGTCGGCATGGCTGCGAAAGGGAGCTCGAAAATTCGATAGATACAACGTGTTGACGGCAATTAACGAAAAAAAGAGATCAAATTCGTTACAAATGTACTGTGCGAATAGATGCGACGACGACAACTTAGTAGTAACGAACGACACCGAGCAGCCGCTGCTCTTCTCTACGGCACGAAAATCCGACACGTTCACCCGGCGACCGCACCGTGAAATGGACTTTCAACCCCGCAGCAGTTGCATTTCGTGGGGTTAGGTACGGGGCGAATGTAGTGCGGTAGTATACACACGGCGAAAGAGGCGTCGGGAGAACGCTCGCGCGACCGGTGGCCGTTCGGCGAGAGAGTGTACGTACACCGCCGACATACCGACCTCGCCGGCGCGTAATACACACGCGTAGTATACACACACACACACACACACACACACACACACACACACACACACACACACACACACACACATATATAACTACTACGTAACGCCCGCGTCGGCAACGGTTGTTGGCTCTCCCCAATCGATAGCGCTTTAAAGCGTGGTCCCTCGACGTATTCGCGTATACAACCACCCCTGCCGACTCCTCTCGTCCCACTTTCCCACACCCCCACCATGGATAGTGTAGTAGGGCGACCAAGACGGTGCTAGTGTGTGTGTGTGTGTGTGTGCGTGCGCGCTTATGTTTACGAAACGTGTCTTTTCCGCATTTTTCCGACCCCTGCGCGCGTACGGCGCGACACGACGGCTGCACACTGAGTGGTATACACTCGGTTATTCACCCGCGATACACACGCACACGCGCGCACCGTTTTATATACTACGCGTATATATTGTAAGTATGTGTGTGTGTCCCGTCGGGACCGTATGTAGTAGTGGTTCGAAAAATAATACGTTCATATCCTCCCCCGCCGCCCACCACTTATTACACCAAAACCAAGATTTCGACTTAAAAGCGAACCAAAGCTTCGACGTAAAATTATGGAGACAATAATAAAAACGCTCTTACAATTTGAATAGCGTTAAGTATACTTTACGAAAGAATACTTTTACTTACCGAAACGAAAAAAGTCAAATTTTTTCATATCAGTTTATTGGTTAAAATAATGTATCAGTTTCTCTTCACTTTGTTTTCCAGTTATATTTTCAATTTCATATTTTATATGGATTACATTTTATGCCAAATATATATATATATATTATTATATTATATATTATTATTATTATTATTATATATATTACTATATTATATGTGCCTTATAATTCTAAAGGTAGTCTTCCTATTACTGATGGGAATATAGATACAACAGTGAACTCAGAAATGTCACCACAAGAATAACTCAAATAATAACAAAACGTTGTAAACGATAGACATATTGTCCAGAATTATTGTTTAGTCAAATTACCGTAAACGATTCAAATACACACCTAACAATATATACGGTAATTTATTCCTATAAATATTCACATTTCATGAAATGACACTTTAGGAAATACACGTATAAATTGATTTTCAAATTGAAATCCCACGATATTTATTATAATAAGAACGCGGAAAAATTCATAAGCATATTTATTTGTTACGACAATTTTGTATAAAATCACATAAATGTGTGTCATAAAGTACAAAAATTAACAATTTTAATATCGAGCATGTTGAATTATAATTTCAAAGATCGAAATGTTATTTATACACTTAATAATAAATATAAATAACGTTAATATTAAATTACAATTAATTTATTCACGTTTATTTAAAAATAATAACTCAAATATGTACTTTTAAAAATAAAATATACGAATAATAAAGTTCTAAAATAAATTGAAGTTTAGTAATATTCTACTTTAATAAAATAGATAAATACTTTAATTAAATATATTGTAATTTGAATTTTGAGAAAATGTTAATTTAAATATTGAAATATTTATAAAATTTCCCTCTGACATAAATCAAATATCTTTTTACCGCGTATTAAAAATAAGATTGATTTCCATTGGAGTATGACTACAAACCTAGAAAAATAAATTATTACAGTAATATTAACCGAAAAATTAATTAAAATAATAAAAAATTGTTCGCATAAATATCAAAGTATAATCCTTCCCATTTTGTGAAGTATACACCGTCACTGTTGCATTATATGTACCGTTACCCCATTGTTCCACTTAACCTATTATTGTAGTAGGGCTTTATATTACTATTTCTTCTAAATTCGAGTTGAATTGACTATAATACTAAATGTAACAAAAAGAAGAATGTTCGATAATCATCTGCTTTAATGGATCATTTCCGGTGGTTCGTCAAATGATTCAACATATATATATATTATTATTATAAAAAGGGATCTACTATATAAGACATAGTCAAAAACATATGCTTGTGAGTATTACTATGTTATAAACACACGATCTTCAAACCACGATTTTTTTCTGTGGTTAATTCACTTATTAAGCTTTTGAATTTTTATGACTCATAAATCAAAAATTTAATATATACTTTTTCATTCGTAGATAAAGTACAAATTACGTAAAATATAATACAATATAAAAGAAATTGCACATTATAAGTATTTTATTCCCAGTAATATTCAAATGTAATACGTATGTATCAATAATTATTAAAACAAGTAATACGTTTATCAAAAATACCATAATTAATATGTTAAGTGTGGAAATATATATATTTTAAACCCTAAAAATCTGATTTTGTTTAAAATTTAATGTCTACTTTTCAGAAATTAATGTTATTTAAAAAAAATTAATAAACTGTTTCTTTATACAAAAAAAAAAAATTTAAAACGAATAACAAATTTTTATTTAAATCAACGAATTCCATACAACAGTAATTATGATTAATCGTAAAAACGTTAAAGTTATCTAATAATACAATAATTTCCGGTTACATGTTATGGCGTTTCGAGGAGACATAATATTTCTTTTTAAATTACCATTTATTTAACTTTTGTTACACGATATTTCGATATTTTTATAATTATTTTTCAGCTACATATTTCTTATAATATAAAAAAGCGTTCAATTTTTATTTACTTATTTCCTATAATTGTTTTTACTTTTTCTGCGAGGTTATTTACATATACTGTAAAACATTATTCTTGGACAATTATAGGATTGGAAACGGAAATAAAAATAATGATTGTGAGAAAACGATAAAGTGCTCGACTACACTCGATAGATATTATTTGAAATTCATTTTGTGTTAAAGAAAATACAATTAAAATAAGTGAACAAACACTACCTGTACATGTAACATATACTTTATATTTATACTACGTGAATTAAATTATCTACCCAATTGTTTCATTTTCAAAAATGTAGACATACGCTGATACGCGTATTACGCATAATCTGAGGACGCGCTCTTTTGTACTTACAATACTCCTCAATTAATAAACCACTTAGAACATCACGAAGACAGAGAATTAAATATGAATACATTTTCTTGTTTTTAACGTAATTTACACTCGGTGGTAATAAACTTACGAATAATTATATTATCGATAACCTCACTGCTGATTTCCTTTTACCTTGACGTTGCTGAAACGTGAAACGGATTTGAAACTTTTAATTTATTTCTTAACTATGTGTATAATTCAATTACTGTGCGAGACATTTCGGATATTACGAAGGAATAAAGTCTAAGTACGATATCAACGTAGAAGTCTACACAATTCACAATCCTACATGCTGTGTTCATCACAATCGACGTGATTAACTACAGTTTCCCAATTTTCCATCGACGTACTCGATGTGTTGTCGTTAGAAGATATTCACTATCGATCGTTACCTACGTATTAAGTAACGATCGTCTCGTATTAAGATTATTATTATCAATTATCGATGACAGGATCAACATATATGAAAGTGGAACTCGACGTTTGAAATGCGCAACAAGTGAGTGTGACGAAAACGTGCCGGTTAGCGTGTTTTTTACAGGTAAATCAACACCTACCTGTCGTCTGTCTACCGACGTAATCGTTTATTATCGTGTGCATTTATTACGAAAACGTGCCGAACCTTAATCATGAATAAACTACTTAATAACCGTAATATATTATCGTAATCGAATATATGTATGTATGAATAGGCGTATAATAAACATTTACCGATAACCAGGTAACCGTTCTTGGCGTTTAGTATTCGCTGAACTTCTCCGGCTTCACTACCGGATTCAGAACCGGACTGTTGGTAATGGTGCTGCGGCGACGACGACCACCATCGATTCTGCTGCTGCTGCTGCTGCTGCTGCTGCTGTTGTTGCTGATGGTTTGCGTTGCGTAGGGTGCCGTAAATAGCCGAGGTGGACGGACTCCTTTTGGGCACGGGTGGCAGTGGCCGTTCCGTGGACGTCGGCGAGTGCGTCGATCGGCGGCGGGTGGGTGGCTGCGGAGACGGACCCTTCTTGGTGGGCCAGTACAATATCGGGGACGGTTCGGACAACCGCTGTCCGGGGACGGGTTGCGACGAGAAACTCACCCTCTTCGGACTGGTCGTCGACACGGTCGCCGTGGCGTTCTCTTCGATAACGGACCGCCCTTGCAGTGCACCTCTTTTAAAGATCGGCTGGAACCTCCGCTTTTGAGTGTCGTTCACCGCCGCCGTAGTCGTCGCAACCACCACGGCCGGGTCCTCTTCCATCTCATAGATGGTCGACTGCCGGGACCGCGACGATTCCCGGACGCACCCGATGGTGGCCCGTTGCGGCGATCCCCGGACGAATAAGCCCCTGTCAGTAGCGGGCACGTTGCCGTAGACGACATTGCCGCCCGCCTGTTGCGCTTGGTGCCGTTGTTGTTGGCGGCCGTACGCCGCGGCCGATGGCAACGACGGCGGCACGGATATTTTCACTTGAGCGCTGACGGGCATGAGCAACAACCGTTGTTGTTGGTAGTGGCGATGTTGAATAGTGCCGGTGTTCCGATTGTTGTAATATTGCGAATACGGTATTATGGGAGCGGACCGTCGGCCCGACGACGAGGGACTACCGCCGGAATTGTAGTCCGGAACGACGGTCGACGAAGACGACGACAACGAACACGCGCTGTCCGCGCGACGATCGACACCGCAGTTGGCGTTCACGTCCCGATCGAACGATCCAGGACTTACGCTCCGGGATCGCAAATCGTTCGTGTGTCGGTTTAGCTGTTGCAAATAGTGGACACGTTGTTGCTGTTGCTGCTGCTGTTGCTGCTGCTGTTGATGTCGGTACGTCGCGTTTCCGTCAGAGTTTATGTTGTTGTTGTTGTTAACGAACGCGGTTTCGATTATGGTCTTGTTCTGCCGGTTGTTAAGAACCACCGGCGCGGTCGATACGCTACCACCACCACCGGTGGTATCCACCACTGACGAAGACGCCGTCGCTTTGTTCTTGTGATCACCACCGCCGCCCGTGAATATTGCGGGTGTCAACAACCGCCGTATACTTTTCTTTTTAGTATTGCCGCCGCCGCCGCCGCCGCCGCCACTGCCGTCCGACGATTCCACTGTTATCACAGCGTTGGTCGTCGCCACAGTCGGTCCCATCTTTGTCGCCGATTTATACGTATATACGTTTCGCCGTTATTAGCCGCTAAACTTCCTATAGGACGAACTCCCGCACCTGAAAACCGATTGAGCTGTTATTATTAAATGTACACTCAAATATCAGTGTACGATTTATAAAACAGTAAATACTATAATTAATCGAGCGATATTCGGTCTTTCGATTTAAGCCGAAAAAACACGAAGCCTATAAGTCCGAGATCCAGCTCGTGAGCTATATTACGGATCCTTAAAGGGACTTACTTCAATAAGAAAAATTTTTATTTTAGTTGAACATTCGTCGACATATCTAATATTTTTTTTAAATTTAATTAATTGTGCTAGGTACGCATTTCCAGTATCAGATTAATACAATTTTCGAATTTAGCTATAGTGGAAAACAAATGTCCACCACAAAAATCCCAAGTCTGAACGAATAACTAATATTTACGTTAAAATTGTGTATAAAAAGAAATCAGCCGCTATAACGCGCAGCTTTTAGTTTTAAAATATACAAATGAGTGTGTATGTATGGGTGTGTGTGAATTGGGAATAATAAAATCTATCCTTCAACCGAGCCGTCGAAATTCCATTTACGTATATATTACTAATGGATATTTTATTTGTCGAATCGTAAACCATCTCATACGAAATCATTCGACACTCGTTCTAATGAAAAAACAGGTCGATAAGAGAGTACTATCTCTACGTGTAGACAGTAAACGATTGACTAGCTACGCGATTTAGTTAAGACTGAATAATCATTTTGACGATAAATCATAACCGAACGATTCTAATAGCTCAATTTTTAAATGGAATTGGAAAAGTACTTCTGCCAAAATTTTAACAATTTATCGACTCGGCAAACAGTATTGATAACAGTATTAAAAGTAATTAACATTTTTAGGTAGTATAATTAAATTAAATATTATAAATGGAAAATTTGAAATTTGCTTTAGTTATTCAGTAACTGTATAATATAATGTACATATTAATTAGAGGTTTTGGTCTTTGGACTACAATCAACTGAGATAAACCCGTGTACTAGTGAATTGAAAATTGAAATGTATAGATGTTATCTCAAATTAAGTACAAATTTTGAAATAACGTAATTATAATAAAAATTATATCCCACAATATAAGAGCTATTGATTATGGTCAACCAACAGATACACAGAATCGATTGGTGTGATCAATAATTTTAATCAGAGATATTCCGAGTTTTATTCTTATTATTTATTTATTTTTGTAGCTCAAAAACGCAATATAAATTTGGATTACTGAAGTCATTTACGTTTTTACTACAAATAAATAATGTTTACTACAAATGATTAATTTTTAAATCTTTTTAAATTCAATCATACGTGACTTTTAAAAAGAAACAACACACATCTAACTAAGTATCTATCTAAATATCAAAATATTAAATTACCCGAATATTAGATAAAAATTTGTAAAAAAAATATAATTTATAGACGTATAATTCTTTGGGTTAAATAAACATTGCGAGCCAAATTCTTAGTTTATTAATATGAAATACTTGTTTCTAGAATGCGTATAACGTATCGTGACAAAAACAAATCTTATTATTATTTATTGAAAAATAACAAGAGATACATATTACAAAAATGACAACAATTTGTAAATTATTGTATTTATAAAATATCGACGAATATTATATAATGTGTAAATATAAACTATTTTAATATACCAATAGACAAAAAAATATAAGACTTGTACACTAAACTCAATACATTTATTAATATATTATATTTTATCAATGTTATAATTATACATATTTACATATTAATACTCGATATATACTTAATTTTCTAAAATACAATAAATTCGTTTATAATTATTAATATAAATAATAAATTTATTGAAGTGAACTGCTCATTATGTGGGTTGCCAAAAGACACGGTATACAAAAAATCAATATTAATAAAACGCATAGTTTGAATTAAAAGATAATAAAATTATGAGCTTTACAGCAAAAAAAATGTATACAAAGTAGAATTTCAGATAAAAAAAAACAGATTTTACATAAAAGAAAAAAATGAAGAAGAAAAAATAAATAAATAAGAAAATAGTATTTCATTGCGTATGTACCCGAGGTTGGTAGCTTTAGAAATATAAATAAGTGGTAATTTATAATATTAAGCCAGGGATATAAATGTAATAATACATTTAAATAACCACAGACTATCTTGTAGATATGTATTATATTTAATGTTTACTTATTTCATAACGCATAAATAACAATATTAATAATACCTACTATAATACAATTTTTTCGTATATTTCTATAAGAATTATTGACGTATATGGATCTAAAATTAAATATTTGTCTAGGTAAAATAATAACGTGTATTTATTCTTTAACGTTTGATGTACAATAAGGTAAAACAACTTACGTACGAATTTACTTCTATATACTTACTTAAATTGTAATTGTATTCAAACAACGAAGGTATCGTAATTTACAGATTAAAGTCGTATACTTTTAAATTAAATAATGGATCAAATAAATTGTCTCAAATTTTCCAAACCTAAATATTCCTAATTATATTTCAATAAACATACTTTTCTCCGTAAATTGCTAGTATATCTGCCAGAATAAATTGAAATATTGAACGTGTTATACATAATATATTATTTGGTTCCGAACACACATCAAATACGATAACTCAATACCAGATGTAAAGTACAGGATTACAGGATATCTAAATACACGCATATACCAATAATGTTATAAATGCGCCGTATAAACACGTGAATTACTATTATATACAAATACTATGTTTAGTAGTTAATACATTTCTCAATCAACGGAATAAAGGCCTAAAATAATTATTTCCATATGGAAATGTGCAGATTTTTATACGCACACACGGTAATAAAATATAACGACGTAATAACAAACGTGAATAAATAATTATTATTAATGAACAAAACGAATGAAAAACTTATTTGTACACCTTAAGATTATGATGTGAATTATATTATAAATAGTAGAATTGTCATTGCCGTAACTACTGAAAATGGCGAGTTTATTTTATTAATCACTCTACGCGCAATTACGTTTAAAATATATATTTATATTCGTTAGAAGTAGACAAAACCACCATTTATTTTGCACGACTATCCTAAACAAGGTTACTAGTTTACCCATATCCTAAAAACACATCTTAGTAAAACACGAATTAAATTCAAAATGACCTTACAGGTTTGGCCCATTGTTACAGTATAATTCGAACAATACCGTATAATTGAACGCGTTAATATTTTAACGTATTTTCTTTGTCATCGAATATGGCAGTACACGTTTTGGCAACAATAACAAAAAGCGTACGTTTATGTATAAAAGAATCCTTGTAAATATCAAATTTAAAAACAATCAAACCGGCACGATATATTTATTCGATAGAGTAAAGTAAAATAATGTTATATTATCAAAGATATTCCGCGTTCTTGGATTTATTTTATTCACGTTTTACTTAGATTAAATGCATTTAAAATGTCTGTATTATACCATGATCTTGTAAAAGATTCATATACGTAATTCTATTTAAAATTTTAATTCATAATAATACATTCCAAACCATGTAGAAAAATAATAATAGTAATTCTTAAACCGTGAGTAATACCCATTTCCTCCGACTTAATTTTTTCTTTTTAAGCACATGTTTATATTCGGTTAACACGAATTACTTGACATTGACCCTTTTAAGTCTTAAATTATAGTATAAGGATATGCCTGACGAGAGACGTTTATTGTATACACTATCAATAGCGCTTTTTAGAATCGTTTTAAATCGTTACTTACTAGTTAAGACTTTCAGTTGAATTATTTATGAATGAATACAATTTCGAAGTAAATATCTCGCATACTTATTTATACTAAAAGGGAAATAAATTTAGAATCAATGAAAAATATAATATTTAATAAAAAAACGTGCTGAACCTACTTTAATCTTCGAACTTATTACACACAATTACAAAATTATTTCAAAGTGAATTCAATAGCACGTTGTAAATTTCAAATAATAATGCTTATATTTAAATATGGTGTGAAGTATTTCCTGTGTTGAACATTCGTCTCGCATCATTCACTCGAGGCAATTAAATGGTTTATAATAATGTTTTAAATTTTAAAATGTTAAAAAATATTTTTAATATACTAACTACTATATTTAAAATTTTAAAACATATATTTTAATATTATAGAATAATAGAAAATTAGTTGAAAAATAATTTACCGACTGTAATTAATTTTCGATCGACTAAAATATGTTCAAACTAATATTCGTTATTTTTTTAAACCTTATGTTGTTGAATATAAAATCTTAATATAGTTAATTTTTAATATGACGTATTTTTAGTATTAGTTGTCTAATTGGTTGATCATATATAAATATCATTAATAGAGTGGAAAGACTAAAATGCATCGAATACTAATGAAAAGATATTTTATTTTTATATTTGAAATTTAAATATAGTCAATTACTATAATATCCATCTATTTGAATTAAATATATACTTATCGATAATAATTAATCAATTAATAGCTACAAAGTTTATTTTAATTTTAATAAATATTAACAAATTATTTTTCCATTACAACAGCTACCGTTGAAAAGAAATTATTTTATGAAACCAATGAATGTGTGCAGCTAATTGATTTCGAGGTTAAAATGAATTTATGCGTCATTACACACTAACGCTAGGTTAGCACTTTCGAATAATGACCAAGACTATGGAATTTAATTTTAATTAAATTGCTTACAAAGATAAAATTAAATAATTTAATGTTTGTACAAAAATTAATAACGTACATAAATTACGTTTTACAACTGAATCTACTAATGGTTTAAGTACGTTTACATAATAAATAAGTTGATTATTTAAATATTTTTAGTATTATTGGTCAATAATTTAATTAATAATACATAAAATATTTCTAATGTATTAGTTGATAATTGTACGTAATAAAATTGACAAATTTTTACAAGGTTATATTTCCGACTATTTTGGTAAAAAAAAATTACAATACGTATACAATCTTAATGTAAAAAGATATAATAATTTATTGTTTCTAAATTTTCCAGGATACAACTCAAGTAAAAAGTTATAAGGAATATAACTAATTTAATGTAATAAGTTGCTTTAACTTATACAGTTACAACTTTCAAGATAAATTATCATTTTTACTGCTAAAACAAATTTGAATACGTCAAAAGTTAAAACAGAACAAACCCAAAAAAGGATCTTATGTATTTCGTATGTACAAAATAAATATATTTTTAAAAAAAGTGTTTTTTCTTTTCAATTAAATTGTATAAAACAATATTTTTCAATTTCGGAGTCAAATTTAAAGAATGATGATGCACATTATAGTATTAAGTACCAATAATGAGTAGACTTATAAGAATATATGGGTTCTATTACTAAAATACTATAGAAGTACGATACAAATTTTAAATTTATACTATCCTTGCCATATTTGCAGTCTGTTACTAATATAAAATTATAGTAATATACCTAATACACGTAATCATTGAATACTATAATATGAATGCATTACTGAATCATACTTCATATTTATCAACAAAAATACCGATCCAATAATTCAATTTTATTTCTAATAAAACCTATGTAAGGTCAAACAATTTTTACGAGTGATAAAATTATGTGTATGAACAAAGTACACAATACATCTGCTGCCTATAAATAATTTTTCTAATAAATGGTAATTTTCAAAAAAATTATATTTATCGATTTATCGAGTATTATGCATTTTATTACGAACTACACTCATAATAAATGTTATCAATTTTTTGATTTAAAGCGAACAAGTTTCAATATTTCAATGAAATAGTTTTTATTTATCAATCGTGAAAATGTTAAATATTTATCGAAATCTTTGTTTTCAAATTCTTACAAAATCTTAGTTATTAATGTATTAATTATTATAATACTATAACGACAAATGCGTCGAATGAATACTCAATAGTACACCGAGAAAAAAGTAAAAAATATACTTAAAAACTACCAAAAATACTAATATTAACAAAATAACATTTAACGAAATATTTTACTGAATTGTGAAAAAGCAACTGAGAAATATATAGTAAAAGAAAATAATGACGAATTTAGTGATTATTTTGCATAGATTAATGTATGTATTTAACAGACGCACAAATTGTATTATGTTAAACGTAATTCTACTGTAATATCCGCTACTTCAAACGAATAAACCAAAGACCAAAGAAAAACATGTATAAACAATATACTGTAGGTATTAGTATATATTACATACGGTTAAAATCCTCAATTGCATCCTTACTCCTGTAGCTATATTTAGAAAACGTGTTTATGGTGAAATTTCTGACTAGAAACACAGCACTATTACACTCCAATATATAAACCCATGTAAACGATTCGTTACTGTCATTGCAGCCTGTGTTTACGGCTTATACATTCGATTTCGATGTGTTAGGATTACTCATACTTTTTCCAAACTTAAAAAGCTATAGACATTTCCATAGGTATTAAGTATTTTGAAATTATATTGAATAATTTATCTTTAAATACAAGATCGTATGATAATTATCAAAAAAAATATAAAACATACGTAATATTCATTACATATAGATTAATTTCAAAAATAGCTTTACCAAAATATCAATAAATTACTGTTTTAACTAAATAGTAATTCGTGATTAATTTTCTATATATGGTTGCCCAAATAAATAAATCACTTTTTTTAAAAATTTTCATCAAAAGAGGAAAGTATTTTACGCCTAACATTGAATTAATGATTCGTGTTCTGTTGTTTATTACAACACATTAATTAAGATTCACGAAAGAAAATACAATCGTTTACACCGTAGATTGTTAAAATATTTATAGAAGAATTTAAATTTAAACGCGTCCAACAATGTCAGTGTAATATATCTAAATTCTAAAGTGTATACTATATAAAACCTATTTAAAAATATACCAACTTCGAAAACATAGTTTTACGTACACTTTTTTAAACACCAAATGTTTAAAGTTTTTTTATTAGACATCATATTATATCATTTAAGGTATATAATAATTAACATCCATTATACTACGATAATAATTAAGAACAATATAGTAAATAATCACCTTCAAGTTCAATACTATCAACTTGAATTAAACAATATGTAATTAAATATAATGAGGTCTGGTTTTACTTTAACATAATTCCTATATTTTTAGATAAATGATTTTAATGATTTACACATAAAGTACATAAGTGTATATACGTTATCATTTTAAATATTAAAAAATACTTTCAACGTACACTAAATTAAAATTTATAACATTTATAAGAAAAAAACGAATTGATAAATAATTAAATAGTCAATACAGAATTGTCAACAAATACAATGAAAAGGATAATAAGCCGTAATAAAAGTAGGACAATGGACAAAAACATATCTTAAATTCATTATAATTCAAAAGTATATAGTAAAGTCTTAACAAAGCAATAGCTAAGTTCCATTCAATTTGAATTTAACAACACATAAGACAAACAAAGCTCTTATCCAAATATATTACTTCGATAAATATTTTATTCGATTAATAACATTTTTTGTGCACAAACAATCATTAACAATTTGGATTAATTGATTTTTAAAATACAATTACTATCTCTATAACTACGTCATGTCGTCACTTGCAGGCAGTTCACTATATAATTACATATATGTATTAAGCTCATCTTATTTTATTTGACAATTACAAAACACATTGGAGATTATAAATTATATATCTATTATCAGAATTGTAATAATTTATACTTCATTATTGACACAAGACAACAAAATCATATATACCTACTCCTGCATACATATTCATTTAATATAATTGTATCTATGACACATTATATACTTATAGATTATAGTTTCATTACTACGTTAATTTAAACAAACTATATATATTATCTAAAGTTTTACGAAAACCTATTTATGTTTTTACTTAATATTAGTTTAATCAAAATTACTGTAGAAACAATCGAAGACGTCGTATTAATTAGGTTTTTATAAAATTATTAATTCTAGTTTGATTGGTACGAATAATTATTTTTGTATAAATAATTGAATGTCTATAAATATATTCCTTATAATAATGTTAAAACTACCAGAACATCTATTTAAAATTTCATACTTAATTTTTACTAGTGTCATAGAAAGTCGTTACGTATATCAAAATAACTAAAAATCGTGGAAATTTGAATATATAAAAAATGGTAAAAATTGTAAAAAACGTTATTTAAAAATAGTAAATAAAACTCAAATTATACCCAATGTTTTCAGAGCCATCGCTGGTTCATAAATAGTCGAATTGCCGTATTATACATTTACATACGTACAAGCACAATTTTTTTTGATACCGAGAAGGTTTTG
Organism: Geopemphigus sp. TES_GeoC_2020; assembly: GCA_025469175.1. NCBI lineage: Eukaryota > Metazoa > Arthropoda > Insecta > Hemiptera > Aphididae > Geopemphigus > Geopemphigus sp. TES_GeoC_2020. The sequence continues at coordinate 23,158 of JAIPRN010000570.1, forward strand.
TTTTCTCTACTCGCAGCTAATACAATAGAACCGATGTTTACTGTAATAACGTACGTACATCCCAGCCGAATCGAATCGATAATATTTTCATTGTTCCTATCAGTTTCGACAAAAGAAAAACCTTCACGGACTCCGTTGTTCACTGCTGCAAATCGAATTTCATTTCGGGTATTCGTCGACGAGTACGTTACGCTTTATTTGGTCGTTAAACACGAATACGCGCGCATTTTTGCTACATTCAAATATGGAGCCGACCCCGGCAACACGTAATTTATATATATATATCCGTCGTTTACTACGAATAAGGGGACCGAATAACACTCACCGGCGCGCACCGTACCCCTGCAGTCGGATCGGAACGGCCACGGAAATAGATTTGAGAACCGAAACGGTACAATAAACGCTAAAAATGAACTAAAAACGAAAACGACCGCGTCCGCGCGTCGCACATCACGAGCACGAATTATTTGGAAAAAAACGGAGCAAAACGTTCGCCAACGATACGAATCGACCGTGAACTCGTGTCGTCGACGGCACCGTTTGTGTGGCACGCGCGTGCGGCCCGTTCACGAAAACGAATGACGCGACGGCCGCCGACAACCAGTCTCGCACGTAAACTACCAACAAGATTCGACGGGTAATCGGTTGCGCCGGTCCATTGCCGCCGGGTCGTTGTTGTTCGTCTCTTGGGTGCGCGCTCGTCGCTTTGGACCGCCGAACCGGTACGCGCGCCAAAGACACCGCACCATGATAATGCCAACACAAAAACCAGTTCATCCCTTACGGCCGGCGCGCCGTCGGGTTGGCGTCACTGTCAGTGGCCGCCATATCGGTAGCGTCGGTGGTTGCGAGTGTCCACGGTGGCGGTAGTTGCGGTAGGCGACGATGAGATGTATTTTTCGACGGACGAGGGAGGGGGAATCCAGTTCTTCTCTCGGACAGCAGCTACGGTGGTTTTGGTGCGCGTACCACTTTACGTATACACCAACTACAAAGACGTATTATTTTGTTGACGACCGAAGAATGGAAAGAATAGTTCGTAATATGTTTGGGATCGGGCGTAAAAAGATACGCCGTGCTCGCGGCAAACGTACGCGTATCTTTACGCGCGTACAGGTATGTCAAACGTCGTAATAATGACGGGCGGTAAAAAATTACCGCCTGGGCCGGTGGCCACGGACTTCCCGTTAGAAAATAAATAACGAGAAACTCGAACTCGCGTACGAAACCGTTTTCGGCGTTTTAATTTTTACCAACGAATCTCCCTGCCGTCGTCGCCGCAGCCGCCGTCGCCGCCGCCGCCGCCGCCGCCGCTATTGCCGCCGCCGCCGCCGTCGTCGTCGTTTTCACTGCAATTATTTTTGTTCACGCGAGTCTCTCGAAAGAGCCGAAGCTTATAAAGTAGATACATTTATAACGTCGCACCGCCGTGTTTCCGCGTTGTGTCCCGCTCGTACGCATAATAAATTTTTCGTACCGGTACAAATAATACGGTCCGCCGTCGTTTTTTAGAAATTCTCGAAAAAAATATTACGCGGCTCTACGACCGGGTCCTGAGTAATCATTTTTATATACATACACATATATCTATGTTTTTGCTTCTTCGGCCAGTCCGCGTAATATACGTACAGTAATATAAACGACGACGGACACGAGTTGATATAATACCGTGTATTATATAGTTTACGTACGACTTATAGTCTTGTTGTAGTCTTGAAATATTTCGTCGTTTTTTATATACGTATATATATATATATATATATCAAGTTTCGATATTATTTACCGTTTTTTGTACAAAATCGAAAAATTGAAAAACTCGAAGACCCGATGGAATAATACTCTTAGATTGTCCGCTTACATGTATATAAATACGCGACACGTATATTTCCTTCTCGCCTAGATACGTTTAACAGCACGTAAGTACGACTTAAATACTAATCGATTAAATGTTATAAGTGCGTTATTTATGTCGCGCGTTATATAAATATAAATACATCGACGGGGTGTATGATTTGAAACGAAAAACGAAAATTCCGACGGTGTTCCTCGAAATACGCGTACGAATAAATTTCTAGCGACGTGCAATTGGACAACGTTTATACATTTTATAATTCATTGATGACGGACCGCTTTTCGTCGAAATTCGCGTTATTTGTACCCGGTGTACCGCAAAGTGTCTAAAATCGTGTCCCCGACCGAATGAGTAACGGACGTGCCGTGGCATATTTCGAGATAAATACGATACAATACCGTGTACTTACGGAAAATTCGAATATTTCTAGCAAGTAGTCGTCGGTCCATGGGGCGGGTATTTTTGACGATACGATTTCCACGTCATAAATCGTAATTCGCCACGGCGAAAAATATTATCGGCGGTTTTTAAAATGCAGAAAACACTCTCTTGCGTACGTACGCGTGAATTTAACAAACCGACCCGGAAAACGTTTCACGAACGGAGTAGTAAACTTTTGCGCGTGCTAACCAATTAAATATACCGAACGACTGCCTCGGATAACACGTACGGATGGTGCGATTGGAAATTCTTCGCGCGCGTCAAACCGACCGCACACGGCCGCGTACAAAGTTCGAACGCACGACATGCATAAAGACGGAAATGGAGGCACGAGATTCCGATAATCGATACAAAGGGTTATTTCTCATATAAATCCGAGTAGTCCCTTCGTCGTCGTATAAAGTACGGTAAAATTTACTGGTTCGACTTCGCGACTCTAATCGATTGTTACATCCGTTTTGTATCTTCGTCCGTATAAAGTGCGACAACGATGAAAAAACTGTGAACATTTTACTTTCGCTAAAACCTTAAATATTTCTAAAAATACAATATATTAAATTAGCGAATAGAATAATAAACTTCTAAACGAAACGTTCTTTTTCTATTTTTCGTTCGTCAAATTCGTACGTACAATTTTTTACTATTTACACAATTACTATTCAAACAAAATATTTCTTCGTCCCTTTGCAATCACAGTATTTAGAATAAATCATTACAACGTAACGTTGTAAAACATTACAACCACGGATAATTATTAAATATCTAGTTTAGATCAATTTTCCATTTCGAAAAAATCAAATCAAAAAATCGGTATTGTCAGTAGGTACGTACTTTTTTAAACAGCGAGACATTATACACTGTATTTCTTCTTTCGAGCCGTATTCCGTTAAGTTGTCGCAGTAATTTGGAATGACGAATTAAACCAGCGTACATTTGTTTCGCTTAATATATTTCGAAATTAGACGTTGTCTTTTGGCAAATATTAAATTCACCAACAAAATAATATACGAATATTTACAATATAATAATACATAATACCGTTTTTACAATCGACGAACAAATCGGAAATATAAAATAACGACCAATTTTGACGCGGAAACTCGACGACTCACAAAAACAACTGTCATTATTATTACGCGTCCGTGGTGGGACTGTGTTTCAGTTTACAATTTATTCGTCGGACTACCCGACGTTAATTAATCAGATTATGTTTATGCTTTTTGAGTAGCCATATGAACTTTATATTAAATATATATATATATATATATTATACTTTATATATAGATATTAAGTCAACCCAATGCGATCGTGTTATGTCTATTATTTATGACAAGCATTATGAATACAATTATGAGATGGTTTGCACATGTTGGACGGTGCATAAATGGAGTTTGGAGACGCATTCGAGAATATGTCGTTCGTTTGTTCTGTCTTCGAAGTTCGACCAAAGATTCTGTCCAAGGCGTCTCAATCGTGGCGGCCAACACTTCCGAAAAGACAAAGGTACGCTATTTCATTTAAATATTACGTCGCAAACTCGTATGTTGATATATGTACGTCCGGTTTTTTTATTCGTGTACAAAGTAAACATCGTACACGGAAATCATTCACAACACGAGCGTCTCGTTAACGTTAAACTATTCGGTATTTAAACTGAGAATACGGATTTCATCGAGTAGTACCATCAGTTTAGAATAGATAATCAAAGTCCGAAAGACTGAAATCCGACGAATACGGTGGACGATTAAAGCGTTCCGATTCGTTTTTTCACTGAAGTACGACGATTGACGGCGCCCCGATATGCAACCACGCGTTGTCCGAATATACAGACACGTCGCGCCGCAACATTTCTGGTCAATTTTCAAGAATTTCCGGTAGTAATCTTCGTCAAAGAATATTTTGTTACAGTGGCCAGTCATCACAGTGACTAGGGCGACACTACAGTCAATTTATAATGAATCGGTGACAATTATCGTAGACAAAAATCGTCGTTCGTTTAACTTTAGCTAAGCGAAGGGGATTTTATTCTCAACGTTTATTCAACTTTTAGAAATTCGCTGTTGCCGTTTTTACGCAATATTACTATAATCCATACTGTCTTACCAAATGTACTTCATTTAATGCGACATGAATTTCTATCGAACACTGTTTCACTATAAACTGTTTCGATCTTAATGTACGCACGCGTTGCTTTAATACAGAAATGTGAACCAAGGATTCTTTGTTTTGACGTCCAAGTCTTCTTTTTCCCTCCTACACATGAATAAATACTTAATTTTGGTTTACTCCCATTGCGATTGGTTAAGTTGCTTTAATTAAATTTAAATAGAAACTACTGTCACGAATATAATATATATTATTTAAACTTAATAATATATATATATATATATATTATATAAATCTTCAGATACCGGCAGTGACTAATTCGAAAATAAGAAACAAATCACTAGCCAAGAATATAACGACCGATAACATTAAAACAAATCCAAAGCCACCCGCAATTAAATCGAAAAAGAAAAAGAAATCATCGTCCGAAAAATCAAAGGTTAACAGCATTAAAAAAAAACCATTGTCAACCAAATGTAACATCAAAAATAAGAAGAAATCGGAGGCTCAGACTAAGCCAATCAGCAATATTGAAAATAATATACCAATACCTACGGTTGAAAATAAAAATGAAACATCTTCCGAACCACCTCCGAGAAACTCATCAGGAGTAAGTACATATATTAATAATGTATTTATTAGGGCCGAAAACCGTTTATCACTATCGACTCGTCATGGTTAAAACCGTAGGAAATATTAATGAGGTTGCCGTGTCTTATCGGTCGAGCGCGAAATGCGGTTACAATTGTCGCGAAAAACCCACTCGTTATGTATATAATGGATTAATAGTGTATATTTTTGTCGCTAAAATTGTTGTGTTTTTACGACTCGAGTAGTCGTCTTTCGATGGCCACCACGTAATGTGTGTGTTGTGTAGCGTGATTTTGTTTGGTAAGATTATATATTGTAAAATTATGTTTTGTGTACTGAGTAACTCGAAGGATTATCAATGTTAATATTTGCTATAGACTCTATACTATAATGGCTCTAATAGCCATTCCGTATTTTTACGCGCGTATCATTATTTATTTAATTATTTTAGATTATTGTTGTTTAAATATATTTTGTGAGTATAATAATAAACGAAAATTATTTATTGTAATTATATTTTCTACACGCAAGAATTTTCGGTATCCGGGTAAGTAACCTATTATCGTTTACCCTCGGACCGTACAGTATTTATCCAGAACCTAAAATTGCCTACATTTCAACACAGTTTGTGTAGAATTAGAATATGTTTGAATTAAAAAAAACTTTGTGTATGCTTTCTATGGGCAAATGACAATTGTTAAATTTGTGGCTGACTGTATAGTATACTAAATACGATTAAATCGATTTCTGTGTTTTGAAAAAAATAGGAACAGCCCATTTTAAGAGATCATAATAATAACAAAAAAAAAATAATACGCATAAGTCTGTTATCCAATAAAAACGTGAAATTAAATACGGCCAAGAATCCGTGGGTTCCGACAGTCGCGAAAAGAAAAGCAGTAATGACGGCTGAAGCCACGACTAATGTGGATACGATGACGACCAAGGTATATATTATTTAATAAGAAATTTAATTAAATATCAATAAATTAAATAGAATCGAAAATTGAAAATGCATGACCTTGGTCAACTCGGATTCGCTAACGCAATAAGTAAAATAATATTCGTAATATTCTCGGCAATTTCGCCATTAAACCCGTGCTTTAACTTGGCTTTAGACAAATATTAAACAAGCAAAATTCGAGTATACATTTAATAATTATAGTTTTGTTTATATTGTATTCAAACTCGCGTGTTCTTCTAATTAACGGTATACTATTTGATTGTAAGAGTTCAAGCTAAATTGTCGTGTCGTATATTTATGTCAACAGGAGGTAGAAAAAACGATCCGATCCATTTTAAATAAGATCACGTCCGAAAACATAAAAATATTGACAAAGGATTTCTTGAATTTACCAATCGACACGATGAATCAGTTACAAAATGCCGTTGATTTGATTTACGAAAAAGTAATATATCTTTATATCGGTATTTAAAAAATTTAAGCGATTTAGAAACGCGTTTATATATTAATACAGCGTTTCTTTAAAATAAAAGCCTATTTTAAAATGTTATTCCGTATTCTATATATAGATGATCGAAGACCAGAACTTTGTATCACTTTATGCAGCTTTATGTTCGGCGATACAATCGATACAAGTTGCAAATGATAAGATAACTAACAAGACGTTTAAATGGCTTATCATCTATAAATGTAATCTTGAATTCATTTTAAACGAGAAGCTGATTAATGAATATACATTTAAACGATCTTTAGGAAATTTCCGGTAACGTATATCGTATAAAATATTAAAAATTTTAAACCCACAAATAATATGCCTAAACAAATAAACAATTTTGATATTTAAATAAGAACCTACATTATTTACACTATCCTTAAGAAATGAACCAAATAAATAAAAATACTTTTTCAACTTTAAATTTCGATATGAATTATTCAAAAATGTAGGCATTCACGAGTTGCTTTTCGCGTAATTCGGTAAAAATGGTAGTTTAATACTATATGTTACTTATTTTTATCACGATAACAAATTTATTCTCGATGGATATTAGATGGTGGTTTTATTGGTGGTGAAGCGGCTCAAATATTATTACAAATATGTTAAAACATATCATCAGGCGAATTTTGAATTTTATTCTTTTTTCTAATCCTTATTGGCACCTTAAATTTTTGTCTAGGAGTTTTAAATAGAAATTTTGTACCTTAAACACCAAAATACAATTTTAATAAATAATTTAACTTTTGGTCATAAACGACGATTAATATTGACTATAACAAAAATGTTATTCAAGTTTCCTGATATATAGTCGTTAATTTGTGATAAAAAAACATTACCCTACATTTATTTCTTGTTTAGTTTCATCGGTGAGTTGTATAAAGAACAAATTTTCACAGTAAAACATATTGTGTTTTGTATTGTACATTTAATCCGTAAAGAGTCAGAGGAATCAATAGAATATTTGTGTAACTTACTAAAGATTATTGGAAAAAAAGTAGAAGAAGTACGTATTTATGCATTTGAAACAAATATTTTATATTTTAATTTTATAATGACGTTATCATTATTTCGTTGTATGCTAGTGTACACTCCTGTTCAAATGTTCAAACTACACTCATCATTATTAATTTTTAATAGTGCGTTTTTAATACATGTATATAATATACTAAAAACGCACTATTAAAAATTATATAATTATATGATAATAATAATAATATTTTTGTGTACAAACTATAATACAATTATTAGGATATATATTTTATTTACTTTAGTGTAATAATTATATTAAATTTACGAATATCGTCATTATTTTTATTATTACGATAAAATATTACCTCTAAAATGATCGATCGACATTATAGAATGAACCATAATATATAGACGGCGCAATATTAAACACTTTTTTTTCTAATTTCACATCAGTTTTTCAAAAAAATTGTTAAAATAATGGATAAAATTGTAATTGTATATCTGCGGCGGGTTTTCTCAAAATTTAATTTCGTTCGTGTTTTTGTTATGATTTAAGAAATAACGCTAATATAAGATTTTTATAAACGATAATTTTGTAAAAATTATTTTCTTATTCTTTACAGTATGATTTCTCTGTCAACTGTAGTACTTAATTTAAAATTACGATATGTTTTTTTTTGTTCTATTGTCGCTGGTTTTTGGAATTTTCCTTATAATTCAGAAATATATAAATACGACATTTGCAAAAACATTTTTCCCACATTGTTGTATATTTAAAAAAAAGTAAAAATCTACTTAAACAAATATTTTTTACGTGTTTAATATTTTTGCAGGTCAAGGATTTTAATGATATATTTAGTAAACTTAATGAATTGGCTTCCGACAAAAACCGTTTCTCGCAGAGAATACGTTTCATGATAATGGACATTATAGACTTGTGGACAAACAACTGGTTACCTAAACATTTAGACTATAAACCTGTCGTCAACAACACAGTGCAACGCGTTAACAGTGCAGGTTATTATTGTATAAATCGTTATAAGTATATTTAATAATTTTTATAGATTTGTAAATTAATCTCCGTATACGATGATATCGAAAATGTTCCTCGGGAAATTTCGTTGAAATATTGTTTAATGTTTATGTAAATATATATATATATATATATGTATACGATCATTTTGAGGAATTTGTAGTAATATAACGGAATAATTTCTTTCCAACATACGACGTTTTCGCTAAATTTTAATTTTAGCTTTATAATGCTGACGATGTAGACTTCCTAACCGAAGTTAACTGCAAGAAGCTCCCTCTCTATTAGGGCGATTATTGTTGTTCACATTAATATTGACATTAATGAGTTCTTACGAAAATAGCAATAAAAATGTTTATCATTTTAACGATTTTTCGATTATCAATTAACAAAGATATTTCAATTATTTTTGCACGGTAAATTTTATATTTTACATAGCTGCAGCAGGTGTACATGTTAGTGTACAAGTGAAGCAACATGCGTGTGGCAATTCTGGACAAAACGTACCACCTTTGAAATCAAATAAACCTGTAGGGGATGTTTTAATGAAAAATAATTGCACTAAGCAAAATAAACAAAATGTATTACGTCCAACAGATATGGAAGATAAAATCCATAATCTATGCTATAACATCATCACAAAATACGAAAAGTTAAATAATTTGGACGTACGTATCCATTTAAGTTTATTACTTATAATATATAAATGTACAAGTAAAAGTATTCTTTTCGAAAATATATATATTTATTTATATAATTAATTACGTCGTTTATATATAAATACAAATTAATATGTCTTGCATGTTCATAGGACGTAATTTATTATCTTGTACATGACAAAAAGTCATGCATTCAATCGAAGCATAAAGAATTTGTAACTTCAACGATATTAATAACATTAGACAAAAGTGCAAAAAGTAGGACTAAAGCAGGGATGATGTTCGCAGAGCTTTTATGCAAAAAGGCCCTTAGTTTAACAGATATTACTCAAGGGTAAGTATTTTATACGTTTTCGAATGAAAAAACAATTATAACGTACATAATCAAAAATTAGCGGACTTGCTATAGAATAGTTAACGAATTCATTTTTCATGTAAGCCACATCAGTTGGCCAAATCATTTTTTATACTTTTCGACGTCATCGCAAAATATACTTTATAAATTTCGATAATCAATAATAAACCGCAAAATCGTTATAGTTCAATGAATTGCTTTATTTTCAAAAGTATAAGGTCCTGACGATTATTTTCCTATTCGTTTTAAGGATGAATAAATCAAACTGGATAAAAAAAATTTTAATTCACGTTTAATTTATGAGATTTTATTTATCTTCTAAGAGTCATTTGTCTAATTTTTTTTAAAGAAAGCGTCGAGAAAATAAATAATTCCAAATACCTATTTTAAAGAAATAAATAATATCGTTATAACGAATAATTTCACGTACTTATTTTACTTTTTACGAATCTTTCTACTTAATTATGCTTCGTATAACTTCGACATCGCATACTTAATTTAATCTTTCGTTATCTTTATAGGATTATCACAGTACTAAAGAAGTGGAATGATTATCATTATTACTTTTCCTACGTGGCTGCTGTTGTCGGTAAGTTTAAAATATTTGTCAGTATTTTATTTATAATCAAAATGTTTACCATTGTATATTATTTTTATATTTAGAACCATTATTGACCTCGAAGGTTGGTTTATTCGATTTTTCAAATTTAAAACGTATTTGCTCGTCTATAGGATCTGGAAAGTCGAGCGTATTCTTCGTTGAAGTGTTGAAAACGATTGTACAATCCAAGGAAAATTACACAGAAAATGTAAGTTATTATCGTTAAAAAGCGTATTTAAAATTACTTTATTCGATTTAAATACGCGTCAAACTACCTTTTTTATCGAAGTTTTAAAAACTCAATCATTATTAGGATATTTGTTTATGTTCATTTATTGCATTTTGAATCATTTTCCAAAATATATATTTTCGAACTTTAAATACTTTAAATTAAACTCAAATTCACACTAATTAAGTATAACATTGCTATTTTATGTTTGATAATAATTTATCAGCATTTATGTTTGAAATCAGAATATTGAATAATAAAAATGTCGTCTTATTAAATATTTCTGATGATTCACGTAATGTCTGTATAGAAATTCGACGATGTTTTAAAAATGTATAAAATGTGGACAGCGGAGGTGAAGTTCATGCTGCTCGAAATGTTTATTCCGGACAATCAAATAAATACGTTTTTCAAAAATGACGTAAGTTAAGAAATTAAATTAATTTATTACGAGTCGTATTATTATTTTGAATTTAAACACGTTTAATTATTTAAAATACGTGTATTTAATTATTGTTATTGCAATGACATTTGAAAAACGATGCTGAGTGACGTTAGTAATATGTATATTAAATAGCGCAATTTAATCTAAGTTTTTTTGGTGGAAAAGGGCACTAAAATTGTAAATAACTTATAAGTCCACAAAGACTACGTCTGTCTTTCTATCTACACATCTACTTCTTAAACTATTATTATCATAGAATATACCACTGTTTAAATTAGATAAAGTTTAAATTATTTGCAATTGCGTTTTCAATTATTAATTACCAAAATTAGTTGCTTTATTTTACGCGAAAATTCAAATTTGTCACTATATATGTAATAAATCGTGTATTAAATTATCATATCTTATATTTTTATTGAATTTTGAACAGTAAATAATAAATACCATAAGACATTATTATAAGACTATATAGTTCAAACTTAGTGAAATTAATTTAAAAAAACCCCTTCTATATTCAACCTAATAAGACAATAAAAATTGATAATTCAATTTTGTATAATTTTAGTTATTATTTCGATACTTTTACTTTCACTAGTAAAAACTTCTAAAAAAATCCCAAAAATGTGTCAAACCAATTTTCGATTAAATAAATATTATTTAATACATACTTACTTCACTCAAAATCCAAGAAAAACAAAACTTAGTAGTCGTCTGTTAACTATGGTCAGCTGACCGTATAATCGCATCGTTTTTACATTTTGATTTTTAGCAATTGGGAATATTATTATTATCGATGGCGATGTTTGATAAAACAAAAGTGATCAAAGATAAAAATTCCTTGTATAAAATAACTCATAAATGGATAAAAGTAAGTGTATATTGTATATCATAAAAAATATTAAACATATGATGGAAATTTAAGGTGTTGAAAATTTTTTTTCAACTCTTCTACTTATCGAAATAATTTAATCAAACCTAAATTAGAAAAAGCTCAGTATTATTTGAAATAATCGCCATAATATCCATCACAATGATATTTTCAATAACGTATATTTAAACGAGTGATGTTTTTTGTATTTTAGAAAAATATTGACATTGAAACCGTAAGACATCCTAGTTTTGTATGGTCATTGACAATAGCCACCATCATCGTATGTTCAAACAGTAAGTCAATTCTATATCTGTGGTCGCAATATATTATATATTTTTGAGTAAAATAGAATTTAATTACTTCATTGTATTAGTTTAAATTATCCTTATTAAATTCTGTTCACACATATAGTTGAAATATGAATCTGAAATATTCTATTACATCATTAATACTAGTTCATAACTATCCGATAAATATCGACTTTTGTAAAAATTTAATGTTAGTAATTAAAAGCGTTCAAAATACGTTAAAAATTTGAGTAATAAGCTGAAATACTACATACAAGTATATCCGAACATTTTTTTTGTAAATATAATACATTTTTGAAAACTATTCGAGTAGTGTTTTAAAGATTTCTGAAAAATATTTTTAACAACATTACAAAACTAAGATTAATTTTTTTCATACAAAGTTAAGTTTGAGTAAATTAAAAAAATAATAGTAATCTGTGTTTACCGGACGTTACTGCTTCTAATGGGAAACTAAAGAAGTCGTTATTTACAAATGTTGGTTTAGATACATTTTTTTAACTAGCTAAGGAAAATATTTATTATTAACTTCATCTTGTTAATTTACCATTAACTTTGTTCATCTTCGTGTATTTTATAATATGATATTCTAGACAAGGGCACCGGTTTGAGATAAAATAAATAAATACTTAAATAAAAAGTATAATTTTATTTTACCGAATTTAAATTTATGATATGTTACCCCATTCCTGAATATGTTTTTTTGTCTCAATTCTGGAAAATGTAAAAATACCATTTGCGGAAGGAACAAATAAATAAGCCACCAGGAATTTAGTATTCCTTCAAAATGGCGCTATTCGTCCTGGAACCATTAAATAACATCATTATATTTCATATTGTTTTCCAATATGTGTTCCTGTAGACCCCAAAGACGTTGAGTTTTTCGATCGTGATCGCGGTATGTTAATAAAGAATTACATCGATTCCACGTGCGATTTTTCGGCAATAGAAATTCGGATGCGAAGATTGCAATGCGCTTATGCATGCCGAGAAATATCCGCTGCCATTCAACAAGAGCAAGAATTTGAAGGTTAGTTATAATTTTTTTTTACTTTCGTTAATGTATTTTAAGTAACGTAATTTCTACGGCGTAACAACAGGATATTGATTTTACAAAAAAAATATAAATTTTGTTATATTTCGAAAATGTCTTACTCGTTCTGTTCTGTATATTTTTGTAATTTTCAATATTTTCTACAGTCTCTTATTTCTATTACTGATTCATTATTAATTCTTAAAGTGTATATTAAAACACGTCGCTTACTACAATAATTACCGTCTCTTGTATACAATACATTTTAACAAACGATTAAAACAAATTTATGGAAATATAGAGCCGACGATCATCCCTTAATTGTTATTCTTTACCCATCTTTGTCAATACCACGACATCGATAATTAGGTATTATAACATTTCGCTTTTTTCGTTTTTTCAGATATGGAAATAAGACTGTTAGACAAGCTGTTTCGAATCCAAGCAATAAGCATGGATTTAATTGACCCGTAGAGCGGTTAAACGGAAGAAGAAGTTGCTCCGATGAAAATGTAAATAAAGTCGGCGAACCTACGTTACATTACAGCCTATGGTGCTACCAATGAAAAGTTTTAGCTTTTACGTAGGATAACAAAATACTTATTCGATGGTTTAAATTGATTTTACAAGAAGACAGCCGTTGAACCGCAAATAACCACGGTTGTAATACTTAACAACGAACAAAATACACATACGATACCACAAAGCCGTGTTACTACAACCTATACGTACATATAAATATTTTCATCACGTATGGATGGTTTTGTTAGGTATATTAAAAATATATTATGTTTTAAGTTAATTCTCTTGCCTCGCCATTGTAATTTATAAATTATTCGCCATTATTATACAATAAACATATTTTTTTTTTTTTTTAAAAGAGCCTTTAGTAGTAACTATTAAGTTCAACAATTATTTAATATACATATTATATATGTGTTCTCGCGTTATTTTATATTATTAAAACATTTTTTACGCGAAAGATAAAAATAAAATCTCGTTGACTTTTCTGATTTTACAAGTCACTCCTAATTGTATGAACTGTATATTATCAAGTACTAACGAGTATTAATCGACGTATACCTTTTTCACTGACTATAATAATATAGTCCACTCAAATTCATCTAAGCTGTGATTTTTTCCCCGTCTGAAGTCTGAACCACTTATTACGTTAATACAACGTTTTTGTACTTTTTTCTTCTTACCAGCACGCGTATTTCCTCTTTAATAATACCCAGTTTTCCAACACTATAATTAAAGTATTCAATAGTCTATCACAATATCAATCGATTATTAACGTACTTTTGGTAAATCGGCCTTTGTATTAAAAAAAAACCCGTAAATATATGGCTCGGTCGTTTATGAAATCACATATTTCTATCTATCCGTTCGATCAATTTTAAACCTAGATACATATTTGTTTCTTGTTCTATGAAATTTAATAAAACCATTTTTATCTCGCGTATTATCGTATAATTTTGGGTTTTAAGAATATCAATTCGTAGTTTTGAATTTTGAAAATATAAACTCAAATTTTTCAATATTTACACGTTTAAATGTTTATTTATTTTTTTTTTTTTGATAAATATTTAATTTTAAAACTTTTTTACGATTAATTCGATCGAACGGATGGAGTTCACAGAAAATATTTCATATGGACGAAAGTTTATTTATTAACATCGTAATGTTTAAACATTATTTACGGTTTAAGCATTTTCGCGCTATTCACAGTCCGAGTTCTATATAACCGAATGGAAATGGCCCAGCTATGACCACCGCTGCGGATTCGGCAACGGTTCGAACCGATTACAGTTGCCTTTGCCCCCCCCCCACGTAATACGACCGGGCACCGTTACGTACAACAGAAAACGAACGCGATGCCAAATATCGTGTTACAATGGATAGCTCGTCGTCAATCAATATGTACCTATCGTATACAAATATATATATATAACAGGTGTACCGCGAAGGCTTGTCCTCGTACATAAACTTGTAAATACGTTTTCTCCGCGTATATTTACCGAATACTCATACGCAATACATTTTGTGTACATAACCAATAACCGACCGTTCATAATAATATAGGACACGAGCGTACGTGACGGACGAGGGACGGTTTTCGTTTACTGTGTACCGATTAATAAGGGTTAACGCGGATAATATTCGGCTACGCCTTTAACATACACGTTACAACGAATGACGTCGCGATCGGGCCGAAACTGTACCGAATACAATCGAAATTTCCCCAATTTGTTTCTCGCGTAACGGGACGGTTCGTGGTTCGTTTTCGTCACGGTTCGGGCGTGTACGTTGAACGCGCGTCACACGTTTATGTAAACCGGGCGAAACGCGTGTTATTTCGTCGGAGGTACACGAACGTGGCCAGACAACAGTACGCGCTTAACTACGTAGTAAAAACAAAAAAAACCCCGAATTGGTTTTACCACAATTACGCGGCAACGTTAGACCGCAACGGCGACGCGACCGTCGTCCGAATTATTTCCGTCTCTAACAGGCACGTAACGCGAAGCTTTGGTCGCGCGTATATGGA
Organism: Geopemphigus sp. TES_GeoC_2020; assembly: GCA_025469175.1. Taxonomy (NCBI): domain Eukaryota; kingdom Metazoa; phylum Arthropoda; class Insecta; order Hemiptera; family Aphididae; genus Geopemphigus; species Geopemphigus sp. TES_GeoC_2020. The sequence goes on from JAIPRN010000570.1 coordinate 38,662, forward strand.
TGGATTATTACCCCGCGCTATCGGAATGACGCCGTTACATCTCTACGGAAATATTCTAATACAAACGAAACTCGCCGTGTAATAATAGACGTACCGTTTTATTCGCGCCCGCTGATTTACCGCGGCCGTATTTGTTCGATCGTTACGTTCCGAGCGTAATCAGTTTTTGTGGACGGTGGCCAGCGCCAAGGGCGATCGTTTTCCGTCCATTACGCGTAAATATTAAATATCGAACGCGTTATATAAAGGTACTTAGGATAATGCCACGGCGAAACATCGGACAAACCTCTCTCTTCGATACGGCACGACGTGCCGCGTGTCTAACGAACGATCGATCTTTTTTTATCAGTACGTTGATATACGTCCGCTAACGATAAACCCGTGTTTTACCGCTCTACAAATGAAACGTACGGCGCAACGTAACGAAAACCAAAGTATCCGTAATATTCTAACAAACGTCGAACCGTAGGAACGTACAATATAAACGACGTACAAATATACGTAGAAATTATTCAATTATACACACGATGACGTTAATTCGGCAATTAAACGGCACGCGCGCGGTTGTTCGTGAATTAGCAAAATGCGTACTGTAAACACGTAACCATACGATTACTGTCCTTAACGAAAAACGTACGTTTCCCACACGCGTTCAATCCGTTTTTAGATAAAATAATACTATATATATTGGGAGTCATCCTTTTATAGAGGACGTTCTTTTTCCTTTTCCACTCGCGAATATTTAATATTTAGTCGGCAAATTCGCCCCACATATTTCAAATTTTCGGCATCGAGGGAATTTTTCTCGCGAAATTCGTTATCATAAAAAAAAATTATATTACAATTGTATTCGAATGTATAGTCGGTATGCGTGTAAAAAATCTTTTGAATCGGCAAATTTCGTTTAAAATTAATATCTACTTAATCCGTAGTCTACGTAGAGTATTCGATAAAATACGAGAGTACGACAATATCGCGTTGGGCACAATAACCGCTTCGTGTTCGCTTCGTCAGCACATAATCCAATACGCCGCGTATAAACGACGTCTATAACGATGTCAACGAGCTTCGACGCGGTGGAACACAAAACCGTTCATTGGGCAAAACGTGATATGAGGTCTCTGCACATACTATTAGGTAAATATCGAACCGATGATTATGTTTTTCTTAAGATTTTAAACCATATATGTGTTTACCACGATGGAATTATGGATATTATATTATCTATTTTCGTTATAAATATATATTCGACGGGTCCTTTTGGTGTGCCTTTTTATCATTATCGATCCGTCTAAATGTTATCCACGGGAGAGACAAGAGTGTTAGTATCTGACGGAAATTGTGAATTTATATTCATCACGCGGGCGATGGCGCTAAAAATAGTGCCGAATTTATATACTCAGCTCCGGTTGTGGGTTAGTAAAAACGTAATAGTACTCCCAAAATATTTCGTATGACGTTATTAAAAAAAATGGCGTTAAATTATTTTCGGGTGGATTAGCTCTTTTCGCCAGACGACCATTTCGATAATCGATCATTAAACGATCGATATTATCCCATAGAAAGTTACGTGTGTGTGTTAACAATTCGGATGTCCCGTAATTCCGTCGTACGTTAAATAGACGCGGTCATTTTTCATTTTACTAACCTTTTTTTGCTTCAAAGTTCGCCTATCATGATATATAGTTCGTTGATTTTTCTATTTCGTCTACGTGAAAAAATAAGGATTACCGATGATTATAAATTTGTTAAAAATATATAACATATTTTATCATGCTCTTATCCTAAACGTACTTTATTTTTGTAATATTTTTTCGTACGTGCGCGCTTATGTGTGTGTGTGTGCAGATATATGCCACAATATAAGTAAAGACGGTAGTATGCCTACGATAAAATTAAGAAAGGAAAACCGCATATAAAAATAAAGGCAACAAAATCGAAAAACATATTTTCCAATGTTAGGCTTTTTTAGAACTTAAAATTATTATTTGTTATTCGTAAAATAAAAAATGTCGTACGCGTCCTACGAAAATATTTATCGTCTTGCGTCGAAATGACGTACATCCGTAAATTCGCAGTACTCGAGGTTAAACAAACCTATCGAATCATATAAAAATACGCCAACGTGCGTGAATAACTTTACACAATATACGCGCACATATACAATACTACTGCGCACTTAATGTTTTTTTAACAAATAAAAAGTATTCAAAACGTGTCGCCGCGTTCTCGGAATAATTTTTATGGTACTAATGAACCCACATATACATTTTATTCTATCTACGTAAACGAACATGACGCTTAACTTAGGACGGACAAGACGTTAACTTTTCTACTGGATTTGAAATCGTTACGTATAATAATAGTGCGCGTAATTTATTACGTATATTTACACGTCATAATCGTGAAAATATCGAAAAATCGAAGTGCGCGGTTGAATTTTCTTGGAAAAAAGAACCATCAGTAAAAGAACCAATTACAATAATTCGTATATCTAGCGACAATGTATTTTTATAACAATAATAGAAATGACGACGGTTCTTTTTTTGTATAAAGTTTTCATTACATTAACTTTAGTCATTGAATTGTGCGTGTACGTGTATCATATATAAATATATATATATCTACTGTAATAAATAAACGATGGATTTTTCATTTCTCGACATGCTAGTTTTCAGTATTCTACACAAAAATATTCGTTTATTTCGTAAAATATTTTCAACGATAAATATTATTGTTTTCATACTTAAGGCTAAATAGTTTCAAATAAGAGCACGCCTCTAACCACACAAAAAAAAATTATGAAATCGATTTAAATAAAACACCAAACAAAAATATACATAATTATTAAACCAAAGTAATTTTCGAACTAAAAAAAGCTGTCTCATCAAAACGAACTAAACTTTCACTGGGGTTAGGTCATTTATAAACGTGTATATAAATATAAAAGGATACAGACTAGCCACGACGATACGAAAAAGTCTACATATTTAATATGGTTTTACTTACGCTATAAGCGAAATACGAATTTAAATATTTCGTCGGTTTTAGTTTTATTTATCAATTACTATGAAATTATTCAATATGTGTCTAGTTTAATAATAATAAATACCTAATAAACAAAAAGCGAAATGAGTTAGGTTATTTTCTCTTTTAACTAATTAACACTACCTGAATATGTAAAGCACCAAAGTCGTCAAGTATAACGTTCGAAATTATGAGCGTTTTTCGAAATGAAAGTATTTTTATTTCTTACATATGACTCAGATTACTATATATTATACGTCCCTGGTACTACGTCTACTACAAATAGGACGAAAAAGCGAAAAAAAGTATAAATATATGCTTGTATAGTTATACTCGTATATTACGTTATTTTATAATAAATACCTCAGATTTTAAAATACTTCCAAGTTAGTTTTGTTACTTATTTTTTACTTCGCGCACTTGCATGTTGTGTAAAATTATTTTCGAAATTTATATGTAGGTTTTCTATATAACTGCCGTTGTCAGCTGTTTTTTGTTTAATTTAAAATTACCAATTTACATTTTACAAACTTTGAACAATATATTATGTTGAAAAATACGACTAAGCACAATTAAAAAGTATTTATTCACTTAAAATGTTTAACGTTCGAGACATAATAATGTGTAATGTAATATGCATTACAACGTAATATACGCCGATGCGAATTGTTTATGAATAATTAACATTTACCAAAATATACATCCCGGGTACTAAGTAGTCGTATATCCGTTCCCAAATTCGATTAATAAAAAATTCGTTCAATGTAAAATTACGTGACGAAATTCGTTTTTTAATACTTCGATGTGTAAAAATGTAACACGTTCTCCGAAAAACCGTCAAATAAACATACATATATCGGAAATAACAAAAATCTAACTAGAACAACCGCAGTCAGGGTGGCTCTATCGCGATAAAGAAAAATCCGGACTCGCGTACTTATTAAAATATACTAACCCGACCGCGGATTTGAAATATTTATCCTTGGTGATGAGGTGCGATATAGGTGCGTTACATATTTATATATTAATAATAGTCCTAAATATGAATACGTGTAATTAAAATGTCCCTTACATTTCCTACCTATAACACACACACACCATAGACTACTCATATACGCGCCACAAAACTGTACGAAGCTATATGTATATCATAAAAGCGCCTCGTGCGGGTACACCGTTACTATAATATATATCTATAAAAACTCGTTGAGGTACGGTTTTCATATAAATTCATGAGCTATTTCAGACTAATATACACGAAACGTCGTTAAAAAATGTCTTCGTTTTGCGCGTACGTTTATATTGCACGCCTAATCGAATACAATTTTCGAATAAATACCGTACAAAACGTATTTTAATCAATCTACAAAAATTACGATCGTTGAAACATAGTAGCTAACAGATAATTTATATCGTGTGACTGACCGTAATAAAATTGTAGCAAAATAAATGAACGGTGTATAATTAATATTTTTATATTGTAACGAATAGTTATAATATAATTTACGATTACACTATATTATTATGACCGAGAATGTAAATTAGCATTCTTGGTTTCCACGTTCGATGTAGTGTGATATCAAGTCCAATGCAACCGAAGTCAATTTTAAGCGATACCGTACGTTTGAAAATATTTTCATTTTGACGGAATACGATGACATCCTAGACACGTCAGTAAGTCGCACGTACGACTCAGGCAAGACTTTGTTTCAGAGCTTATTCTCTCTACAAACGTTCATAATTCCGTATATTATCCGCGCTGACGGGCGTGAAATATCTTCAAAAAATACAAAAATCGTTGACGATACATCGGTAGATAATATTATAGTTCTTATTTTTACTTCGATAATTACAAAACGGCGTATATAGTTTATAATTATTCGTGCGAATGACTAAATATCAGTTACAAGTACACGGTCCAAATTTCCAATGTCGTATCCACGACGTAAAACGATGTTATCGGGTCAAAAATCGATTTTAAAGTATACTAGTCGAATGCGTTTCCAAATAAGTTCTATTTGACTCGCGACGAGATAATTTATACCGAAAAGTACGAGTATTCGAAAATCAATAAAACGATTCACGCTCGAAAATATATTTTCCAGTCGCGTAACGATTTTTGAACGCCTTATATACGCCCGCCGTTTACGTGTCGGTCAAAGACGTTGTAAGGCATAGAATCCGACCACGACTTGAGCGCAGTACGACGGAGCGGATCGGAATCGTTTTACGTGAATTACACGACACAGAAGGCCACGCCTGTTTTAAAATTCCCGTTTTTTTTTTTCATGTCACACTCGAACGCATTCACTATTGCAGCGAGTCCGTGACCCCTCGCGCCCCGCCAGCCCGTGAACGCGTAGTCCGCCGCCGCCACAACATCGACGCGCAGTATCAAAATGGCGTTTCCGTGCGTGTTTTTTTTGCCCAACGCCGTTGTCGTCCCGTCTCTATAACATTCGCGTGAACGCGCACACACCGTCGCTACCATTTTGAAAAACTCGAAAGGAAAAGAGTCCCGTCCCGCGCGTCTCCTACGAAACATATAATAGAAAAATAGAAACACAAAGCTTCGACCTAATAGGTACGTATGTATAGCAAAAACAACAGACAACGAACCAAATAATGTCGTTCGTTAACACATTTTCATTCCGGCTAGTCGCACGCGGGACCGTTTTCGTCCGCCGTTCACGTTTCGGTGTTACAGGCGTTTCACGATATCTTATCATCTACTCGCGATAAGTAAATAAACGACGAAACGGCGTCGATCGCTCCGTGTGTAATATTTTATTGGTTACCGTCCGACGGATCTATTCTGTTGTGTGTAAACATACATATGGAGAGACTTGTTGAGTTGTCGAGTAATCCGACACAGCTGCTACGTCGTCCCTTAATAAATTCTCGTCTAGCCCGCCACATTTATTTTGATACAACGATATTTTGGCGCATTCGATACATTTCCTTCCAATTTGTTCGATAATCGGATAAGCTTCGCGTGAAAATGCGTAACAATAATTACACTTGGGTTATGTATTACCTTACTATCGTTAAACACCTATTTGCCAATTACAATTGTAAGAAGTCTATACAAATTGTAATTCTGTGTAACAGAATGGTACGATTTCTTTATATATGCTTACATTCATGTAAGCTGACATGTTCATTGTCTTTTGTGATTTTACTTTTCAACTTGTTACGGACAACCAATTTATGACATCCTGTTATCGACCCAGATAAATAGTAGATATTAATGAGCTGAAAAAGGATATCAAGAGCTAGTTATCTTTCATTTTAATATGTCCTTATTGTGATAAGACTTCATGTTGCAATGGATAGAATTCCTTGGTTTAAACGTAATTATAAATTAATAGAAATTTTTATGTTTATAGATAATATATATTGCCCAATAATATATGAAAATGAGGAACACGGGAAATCTGTTGAAATGGACTCAAAACTCCAATAACAAGTCTGCCAAAGGAGGAGGTAAGTTAGATTTATATTTTTTTGTGGCTTTAAAATATATGTATTACGATGATAATATTTTTTAAAGAAAATCGAAATTGGATTCATCCTCCTGAAGCTTTACAAAAGGGTCACATTGCCTACATTGTTAAGGTATTAATTGTGTGTTAAAATCGTGTATTAGTGTTCCATTATTCGGTAAATTTTAATTTACAGTTTCTGGGAAATGTTGATGTAGACCAACCAAAAGGTTTCAATGTGATCAAAGAATCTATTAGGAAGTTAAAATTTAATCAACAAGTTCGTAAAGCTGAAGGTTCCAAAATACCAAAAGTTGAACTTACAATAAGTGTTGAAGGCGTAGCACTTCAAGATCCAAAAACAAAAGTAGAATTACTTCTTGTTATTGGTTTTTAAAGTTCATATTGGTATAAATACCTATTGTTTTTCCCATAGGTAATAATGCATCAATATCCGTTGCACAGAATTTCTTACTGTGCTGACGATAAGGTGGATAAACAATTTTTCAGCTTTATTGTAAAAGATTCAAATGAATCTGAACGGCATACTTGTTTTGTGTTCATGAGTGACAAGTTAGCTGAAGAGATCACTTTAAGCATTGGACAAGCTTTTGATCTAGCATACAAGTATGTTATCATTTATCAAGAGCAAGAATTATTTTCTTCGGCTATTTGCTAGCAATTTTTTTTTTTATTGGATGTCAGTAGTAATATTTATTCAGTGTACCTTGTGAATTGTTAGCTATATATAACGGTACTTAGTACACTGAGAGAATATCATTTTTCTACATAATTACTATCTTGTTGGAAAACCAATAAGCAATAAGTTAATAACAGCATTGCATTAAAGGACAACTGGCTTAAATTCTTTGCATTCAATGTATAGCATATAATTCTTAAAAATATATATCATCTTATTTTTAAAAAGCGTAGTAAAACAAACAATGCGTAATTTAAAAGCACCCAAATTGCTTTTTTGCCAATACTCAATATTGTTGATTTTTTTATTTAATACATTATCGTAGTAAATTCAGTGTTTATTAAATTTATTAAAGAATAACGTGATATTTAATATAGTTTAGGAATATCTGAATCTAGCGTTTATTTTTTATTCTTTAGTTTCGTTTTGGTGTACTATTTTATATTTACATAATTATACTAAATGTTTTTTGAGGTATTAGATACAATTTCAACTACTTTAGATCCTTCAAACATCTAAATTTGCTAGAATTAAGAATATTTGAGTTCGTCTTAATTTAAGTAATATAAATTATCATTTATCAGTCCTTATTTATTGGTGCATTATATTTTCTTGCAATTTAATAATTGGAAATGTACACTTTATAGTCATATATAACATATCTAAGTGAAGGACCTTAAAACATTTATGGAATGATAAATATTTTAAAAGTCTTATTATTATTATATAATCCACCAAACTTGCTGCGTCTAAAATGTTCATGTTCTGTTTGCAATTGATTACATGTTAATAGAAGCAAATATTAGTAATTATTTGTTTAAAAATAATTCTCGTGGTTTATACATCGTCAATCTATGCAGGATTATCTTTATATTTCATACAATTTTTGTTAGTTATGACAATAGTAACTAACATTAATATCAATAGCTGTATTCATTTGTAGCTGTTGCATGTATTTTTTTTTTATAATTAACCATAGTGTGTAATAATTAACAATATTTTATTACCTGCACGGTTTTAAACATTCAAATGTCGAACTCTGTCTAGCCTACTGAAGTCGTGCTTTTAGAATTTAATGAGTAGAAAAAAAAAAGAAAAGTACATTAAATCTACTAGTAGATTAGATAATTGCAGGGTGGTCAAATTTCATAAAACAAGAATGAACATCATAAGATCCCGATTGTTTAACAAAATTATGAAAATAATTAGTTATTTATTGGATAAACAATACTATAATACAGTGTTATTAAACAATTTTTGTTTCTGCGAAATCGTTAATAAAAAAATAATAGTTTCTATTTTGCTCGTTAAATATTCTAAACATTTTTAGATCAGCAGGCATATTGATCACCCTGTAAAGTTAAATAGTTGTTTTAAAGGATAATAGTAATGTCGGATTGTTATTGTTGTGGTAGGTGGCCCAGCAAGCCGACGAACAAGCCGACTTTCAGAGCTCGGCAGTTGGATGTTTCAAAACCTCTGCCGATCTATATGTCTGATGATTTGCCTGACCTGCACGAGTGTACAGAATTAAAGCGCGCTGTCCCCCAAATGCCCAGTGGTATGGAAAAAGAAGAAGAGTCTGAACATCATTTACAACGTGCCATGGTTGCTGGAAGTGTTATACCCACGCCTGAAGTAGCTAGATTAGTGTCTGATGATTTGCACTGGCATGACATAACCTACCCACCAGATTGTTATCCACCAAAACAACTCATACACATAACACCGTTTACGATGGAACAAGATGTTCCAGAATATGATTATGATTCTGAAGATTTAGATTGGCTAAATACGATTGGTAGGGCAAATAGTATTACAGCTGACAAACTTGAAGAACTTGTTGATAAATGGGAAAAACATAGTACTTATAATATTATTGATTTAGCTGATGCTAAAACATTAACAAAAGATGACGAAGATACCATATTATTAATATACGATTATTGGCTGAGGAAAAGAGTGCGTATAGGTCACACTTTATCTCCTGCTGTACGGACTGAACCTATAGCTGGTGCTCCTCCTAATGATTCATACATAGCCTTTAGAAAAAGGCGTGATAAAATTCAAACTAGAAAAAATCGTAAAAATGATGAAGCGTCGTATGAAAAAATGTTAAAATTACGCAGAAATATTGCTCGAGCTGTTGATTTAATGGCAATGATACAACAACGAGAAATTTTTAAGAAGCAATTAGTTAAATATGCTCTTGATACGTATAGAAAAAGATTTGATTTGCACGACTTCGATGGAAATGTTTATAAAGATGTAGAATTGGTTAAAACTGTTCGTCATGCCTTTACACCAATTTCAACTAATCATTATATGTCTGCCATGTGGAAACAAGGTGATTTGAAAAAAAGCTCAGCAAATGCCAAATATCAGGAAGCGAAAAGAGAAAAAAGACATTATAGGAAAAGGAAACACAAGTCTTATGATGTGGGACATTTAAGCTCTGATGAAGAATTATATTCTCCTCCACATAAAGTCCAAAACGTTGATGATAGTGGTGGAAAATGGTCATTTCGTAGAAATAAACATTGTTCTTACCTCGCTCCTATTAATTCTCCTGAGCCTGTGGATCCTACATTTGGTTTTCAACCGGTTTATATACAAAAAAATAGAAATCAAAAATCGTTGGGCTTATGTAGGCCTAGGTATGGTAGAGGAGGTAGAATTGTTCTAGATCGCTATACAAATGACGATGATCGATGGGCCTCATTAGATTACAATATTATTGAACAAAAACAATGTGAAATAGTGGAGTTCAAACATCATTCTGATAATGATATGTCAGATTACTTCAGTGATGCAGACATTGATTGTCCATTAATAGAAGTTAATAGTGAAATACGCCGAGATAAAACTATGATCACATTCGATTGGGATAATTTTGAACCGGAAGTATTACAAGGTGTTGCAAATATTTGCAAACTCGAATATGGTGATAATAGTAAAGAGAAAAATGAACAAGGCGAATCCATATTGGAACGATGGGTTAATCAAAATCAACCTCATACCAATGAATCTACATTGGCTTTGGGAGCTGATTCTGAAATCATGGGATGTTCACAATTTAGAACAACCGACATTAGCGAACCTAGGCGATTAAGATCCATTAACTGTTTATCATTGAAAAGACTATTAAAATGTGATATCGAATCGCATTAAATTAATTTTTATATATTTAAATTGTAGATCGCTATTTATTTTTTTATAAAACTGTCCACCAAATATTATACATATATTTCAATTAATAAATTGATTGTTATAATGTAAATAACGTGTTTAATTATGATTTATATTTATTAATTGGGATGCACTAATACTAACAGTCAAATACGACGTAATTAATAAATGATGCATATAAACTGATTGGTACAAATAAACGTGATAAGTCTTTCAAATTTGATTGTTTTTCCTTTTCATAGACGTTTCTTAGACATGGAGGTTCAACGTAAAGTCATGGTATTGCAACAACGTGTGAAAGAATTGGAAAATGAAAACAGTGTTTTACGCCAAAGGATATCTGATACGCTTAGTGGAAAAGTAATAAATAAAAATGCGTAATTTTCGACAAGGAATATTTAATGTAAATGTTTAAACAAATTTAGATTGATGTCGAACAATATATGCGTCAGAATGGAATTAGTGATATGTTACAAGTGAATGACGTCAACAACGGCAATTCGTCCACACTGATCAATCTGACCAATGGCAGTAATTCACAACCTGCTGCAGCACCACCAGTACCTCCAAGAAGCATCAACAACAATGGTGATAATTTCAGGTTGGTGCTTTTTAATAAACCGTTTAATTAAGACTCATTTTTTTTGTTGAAATTATTTTATTCGAAGATATTTTTTAAAGTAGTCAAGAATGTATAGTCTATTATTTGTACTAATTTCTATTTTGTCCTTAAATATTTCTTCCAAATAAAATTGTTTCATGCAATTATTGTTTGTTATTCTTATAATAAAATTTGTATTAACTTTTGATTTCAGTTCATACTCTAACGAGACGAAAATATCTCCCAGTGTTGGTACACGACTCGAAGGTCTTTTGCTAAATGAAATGGAAAACAACTTTGACCCTAGGACAAATAATAATGTCACTACCACCACTACCTCTTCTACACCTCCTCCATTATGTATGTATAGCGATTTTGAATTGTTGTGCGGGCAGATTTTAACGTTTAACATATTTTATATAGTGGCCCCTCCACCGAAACCAGCTAGAGATATAGTACGCCGTTCTCAGAATTCCGACGACATATTTGGTTTGAGTCCATTCAAAGCTACACCGAGACCAACTGGACAACCTAAAACATCATTGGCTAGCGATCCATTCGGTATGGACGATTTTGGGCAAACTGTACAAAACGGAACTGTTGAAAACGACATAGGCTTGTTGGACAAGAGAATTAAAGAGATGAAGGTGATGGTATAAAAAATTCGCGAGAAATTTTTTACATCATAGGTTTATTAGAAAATGATAACTGTAAAACATTGTTTCAGGATGGTTTCAGTCGTGGTTTATCAATGAGCACTGAAGATTTCTCTTTGGAAAGTCTTGATCCTTTGAAGAAGTAATAATTACATCTACTTTATAGAACAAAAAAAAATACTACTACTACTACTACTTCTACCGATAAGTGTAATAGATTTCATTAACCTACAATTCTCTCCAAGGGAACAAACGTATGTGATAATGTCATGTAAACTTGTTACATCATTAAAAGAAATTGCGAAGTATTATTATATATTACGTTTTTAATATTATTATTGTTGTATACGTACCGATCTGGAATAACATCATCACTTATATTTTATAATTTATATTGTTTAGTATCTTTTTTTTAATTATTGTTATATGATTCTGATTGAAGCATTTATAAATTTATTTAGGAAAATATTGTTATAATTTTTTATTATTATTATCATTATTGCCAAAAAAAAATCTGTTGACTTGTTAACAAACTATAAATATGTTTATATAGTGTTATTAATATTATACATATAGTATATAAATCCTTTAAAATTGCTTTATCTTAATAGTATAACGTTTATTTTTTTAGACACATCTCTAGATTAATTCGATATATCCTTATACGATTAAAAAATACTATTAAATTTTGTTTCGAAAACAAAAAAGGTGATTGTGTATTTGTTTTCGAATTGTTCATTTGGAAATAAAATAATCCAATCTGCAGTATTTTCCTTTCGTCTAAGTACAATTTGACATGTAATATGTAAAAACATTTAACTGGACTTATTGGTACACTAAATATTCGATTTAATCTTCATACGAGAAACAAAACTTTGTTGAAATATATATTCTAACGAACCTCCGGTATATTTGTAATATTCTTATCAAACCATTTCATAGTGGGAAATTGATGAATGTCGTAGATCATTACCAAAAACGCCCAAACAAAAATATAAGTTTATTATTTTTAAAATGTGAATTTAATTAGGAATATTAATTTACAGTATTGTTAAACGAAAAAATTATAATTATAATAATATAATATCAACAATTTGACTAAACAACTTAATTGGTTAATTTTCTTATAAATTCCTCTCCCACCGAAATAAAAAAAAACTAAATATTCCACACATGTATTTACATGTGTATATATACATGTATAATTAATTAATTCAGTAATTATTAAATTGACCATGTGCTCTTTTAATTTTATAATTGCTCAGATTTTCAATAGCACACTAATAATGAATACACAATTAACAAAATGTATTGAACGGTTAATAGTCAAAGTGCGAAACATAACGAATTATTATTATAATTATTCGTGAGTATACGCCGTCCGTTATAATTTCAATTCGTAATTTGTATATCCGTCATTGGTTACCAATTATAAGTTCTTTCGTCGACCTTTTCACGAAATATAGTCGCATTCTATAATAATTTAATCGTTTTAGTTTTGTCTAATCTGAAAAAGCGTACGTACCTATTAAATTAATTATCGGGATATGTTTAAACATAATTTTGGAACGCGTTACATATAGTTGATAGAGGCGTATTCGATTTTCTGGTCGAAATTAACGACAATAATACATTTCTCGACGAAATCGTTATTGCGAAACGCGATCAGCGACGATACCAAAATATGCGTGCGGAAATATCATAGGCGGACCAGTTTAGTATGGCGCGTGAAATGTTTCGGGCGCAAAAAAAACGGATCGACCAACGAAATTGCGTTCGAACCATTATACACCTTCGGGTACACGTGGAATGCACGTTATCGATAATTGTGGCGTATCTACCGCGCATTAGGCGACTCGCCTTTCTTTTAAAAAACTCCGATTATTCGGACGTGACGGGGCGTTCGATTTCGCCGCGACGTGCGGACGACACGACGACCGAACATGGTCCGAGTGCGACGTTCGCGCCAATGGAACGTCGACGCGAATTTGGAAAGCGATTAGTTTGTACGTACACACGTATCGGTCGCCCGTGTTACAACTTACTATAGCTGTAATATTATAATAATTAAATTAATATTATATTGTTTAAATTGTTACGACATTACCATATTGTCGACGTTCGATAATTCGCGTAGTGTAACGTGACGACGGCGAATACGCTCGACCACTGGAGTCGACAATCAAAAGAAAAAAGAACCCGACAAAGTCCTTTTTCCCGACTATTACGACGAAAGGCACCCGCGGACTCGGCAAAAACGGTTCGACGACGGTCACTAGTGCGCGCCGTTGTCAATCCGACCGTAAACGCGGGCCACCTTGTAAACATGGTTAAGACAGTCTACTACGCGGTTACCAGTCCCGCGTATTGGACGTGCGTCGTCGAACCCATTCCACCTAACGTGCGAAATATGTTCGCCGATTTCCGAATCGCCTTCTCGTTTATTTACCAACTGTAGTTTTGTAACATATATTGTACGGACAACAGAAGGGTACGGGACATTTTCGCCGCGATTCCACAATGGCGTGGAGGGACAGCAGATCGGGTACGTTCTGTTTTTACCGTTCTACGTAATAAATAATCGCGGACGAAAACACCGTCGTCGACGACAAATCACTCGGTTAATTTACGATTCGCGTTTTTTTTTTGCACGTTTTTCTGCAAAAACTCGAGTTTCTCGATAAAACGTAAACCCGTACGCTTGTAATCGAAAAAAATTTTGAAAAGCGCCCGTCGTTAATATATTCGATAAATGTTCGGTACTTCGCGAAACGTATACATAGCGATGTACGCGTACGTGTATTGCTGTATCATAGACGTCGAGAATACAATTACTATTTATTGTACGAATAACTGCGCGTTGATATTATGTAGTATTTTTTCGTTAAATTACTGACAAACCGTCGAGGATGATATTTTTTACGGTTAAACGTAATAATACGTTTAAACATACACTTGCCTCGGAGAAGAACAACAATTTAAAGCCACATTTTGTGAACACGGATTGACTATAACTTAGTCGATTCTTGAAACGTTTCAAATAATACGTTTGTTCGTTAACGATTAAATAAGTATTCGAAACGATATTGCAAACTCAATTAAATACCTCCGTTTTTTTACGGCTATACGTTTCAATATTTACAGTCGGACTATTGTACGTTTTTCAATGATCTCTATCTAGACACAAATGAAAATAATCGAGTACAAAATACTAGATATATACGTATTTATTTGTTACTATAATAAGGATTTACGAACACAAATTTTAATGAAAATGAGTGTCGTTTATCTCGATAAATTAAAACAAAATCCCTATTGTTTGTAATAAGATATCAAGAATAGCGTTTTCGTCGTCAAATATAATGATTAATATTATGGTACTTTATAACGCCATTTAATTCATTTAGAAATACGACAAAATTTATAAGTGAAGAACGTGATACCGGAAAAATGATATAAATTAATTTTCGGAAAATATTAAATAGTAGAAAGAGGTATCTATTTCTACGAGTAACACGATTGATTTCGATTAACACGGTTTAAATAAAAACGATTCTTCGCCAAATCTGTCATATAAAACGAAAAACAACATTATCGTCTATTATTTATGCCATTCCTCAGTTTATAATGTTTATAACGATATATAATCACCAGCGAAATATTGAATAACAGTTAAATATTGTAATAATAACAGTCAAAATATTGAATCTAACAGTCGTTAGATATATGGGGATTCTGAGTAATTATGATTTCCTATTAAACGTTGTACCCCTTATCTATTTACATTGAAAGTATTTTTTCTTTTTTCTTTCACAATTTTATCTCTCTCTTTCTCTATATATATATATATGTAAGTGTGTATGTGTATTTATCGATATATTAATAATATGGCGTTGGCGTTTACGAAATAAAATCGATTATTTTTGAAGTGTTACATTTATGTAAAAGACTAAATTACCGGCAAATTAAATACCGGACACGCAGTTTAATATAATTATTATTAATTAAAAACTCGGACGTTGTCTTAAAATATTTTAAAATTGTACTCATTAAGTCCGTAACCGATATGAAAACTAAAAAAACGACGTTTTTAGGCATCAGCCTATTGTCCATAATATTTATCCACAAGGTATAGTGTACTAGATTATATGAACTATATGTTCAACTAAACCCGTACGAATCGCGTTACATTAATAACCTCTCGTATTTAAATAATTTACCAGCCGTAACCCGATCAACATAATTGTCATAAAACAAAGTCAACCATGCTCGCGTTTCGTCTTATTGACTTCCGAGTGCATATATTTATATCATTTATATCGTTAACACGTCTAACTCCGATCGGATTCGACATTTTTCTTAAATACACGACAAGGGTAAGTCGCTATGACAATGTTGCAGGTGAACGCAATTGGATCCAACAGAGATACATATTGAGTTTGATGGGCTTCATGGCGTTGGCCATGGGCTACATTCAGCGGTTTTGCATAAGTTTGGCAATTACCGAAATGGCCGAGCAAGTACGTCACACGCCGTTACATATAAACTCGGAGGTTATGTGTCCGATCGAAGAGACAATCGGCAATGCGACTTTGTCGAAAAAGGTACCGTACATTTAAATGTGCTTTAATTATCGTTGGTAGTGAAATAAGAATAAAACACGTTTACCTGTTATTCCTTCTGTATGTGTGGGCAGCAAACGTGAATTCACGTTCATTTATAGACCCGTTTTTGAAATTTTGTATTTACAATTACTAAACACGAGCGAGTTAATTAAAATATTATCCCGATATATTTAAACGAAAATGTGTTTCGTCTCAATATTTAGTAAATATATATTTCGGATTAGACGTGCTAACAAAATCGTATTATTAATTTTTGTTTGATAATTGTGTTATAAATAACTTACATTTTTCACGCGTGTTCGAAACGATCCTTTCGAATTTATATAATCGCCAATATTTTTATTTGTATATTTGTCCACACCCGGGCCTTAGGTTCCCCAGTTTTCAGCTTAATAAATACAAAAACATTAAATAACTATCCTAAAGACGGCCGCTGTTTTGCGTATTTTTAGGTATACTCGTACAATTATTATAGAAATAAACGTATACGTTGTTTATATGTAAATATTCGAAGATGTGGTGTTCGTAATAGCAATATGTAAGTTAATTTTTTTAATTAAAACACTATACGTAATAAAATACAATAAGGGAAAAACTAAAATTATTTTCAACGATTTATCAGTGTCAAGAAACGAATAACCGCATAATTATATTTGAACTTAAATAGTAACGATAATTCAAGTGTGAATAAACATACTTTGCGTGATATACTCTACAACAAATATCTAATTAAATTTCGAGTCCTCTTGTTATTGAATATATATATATATATATATATATATATATATGCTATAGATTCGTGTCTATATCAATCTTAGTCGCGTCTAAGCGACTGTATATAAAACCTTAACACTGTATTAATTACGACGGTCATGACTTATAAAATAGGTAATACGACTGTTTAATTGTTTAGTAGATAAACTCGTAAAGATAATTCGTTATCCTTTTTTGTTCATCGCGGAACCGATTCAGGGCCGAAATTGCGATGTTTTATATATATATATATTCAGACGGGTAGAAGGGGTCACTCGAAAAAGTTGTTAAATATGTTATGACGTTTTTGTTTTAAATGACGTCAATATTCTCGCTCTGTCCTGTATAAATAAATTGTACCTTTATACACAGTACCAATAACAATAATTGTAAGCGATAAACGCGTGTATGTGTACGGACTTTTCAGTTCGTAATTTGTCTGAGGATCCTCTGGAAAATCGACGCAAGAATGGCGGTAATATAAAGGCGGTATGAAGTAATAATGTTATACAATTCGTCGGCGAAAACGATTACATATGTATATATGTGTGTCTGTGTGTGTGTGTGTACGGTAATCAATGTCGGGGAGATGTGAGACGGCGGCGAAATCGAAAAACCGCGTACGCACACGCGTCGAGACCGAGTTGACATTGTCTCTTGCGAGTTATGTAAAGAACGATCGATATGGGCAACGCGTTTGAAGGTTTCGCGATCGTCGTCGGCATGCGCGTATTATAAACGTACACTCTAAAGGCTATCCATAATAATGCGATACACCGATAATAATTGTCGTACGTATACGTCTAGTGGTGGTCGCGCGGTCAGCATAGAAATGAGAATCGCGGCTATCTTATGGCCGTAAAATATAATTAATCGTTTACAAAAATGGTATCGTCCATTTGATACGACGCTCTTCTACGTGATCGGTTGTATATCTCATTGTCGCGTGTACCTATGTACAACAATAATAACGTCGCGTCAGTTGTACACGAGCGACGACACGGACACGTCAAAACATTATTTACCACCACACCGGATCGCTTAACGAATTGGCACGAGGGAAATGCGCCCAGAAATTGTTTACTCCACCTAAGAAACCGGTCACCAATACGTTTTTCGGTTACACTGGGTCGTCGACAGTATATTCGAACAAATTCGGAAGCGTATACTGCAAGGTGACCGCCCTAAAACTACGGCGTATGTTACCGAAATTAACGATACTTATTCGTCGACGTGATCGAAAATTATTTATCGATTCGTTGGAGACGTCGAAAGACGCGGTTCGACGCAAACTTTTTAACGAGAAAACGTCACGAAAAGTATTTCGTCGGAAACGCTAATCAATATGTACGAGACGGCAGACCATTGGTCGTCCGAGACGTCAAATTTTTTTTTACGACAATTTGTGTATTTTTCAAACGTAAACGGCGTATATGTTCCTAGATGTCACTAAAATAGCTTTTTCTATATTTGAATAAAAATAAATAATTTTTGAAACCGCAACGTCGTTGATCGAGTCTCGTTTCAAAAACTTTATAGTTCCGGTTGTGGTCACCTGTGCATAGATTTCGTAAACATATTCAGAACATCGTCGTTATGACTATTCTACGTAATCCCTATTATTTTTATTCGTAAGAATATCGACAATTTGTATTATATACCGGACGCCTATATGGCCAAATACTTTCCATATATTACAATACAATAAATACATTTATTGAAAATTGAGTACAAATTACATAAAATCGTATGAGAATAGAGATCGATTAATTATTAATCAATTATTATTTGAAATCTCCGTATTAGAAATCAGGATTTAAAAAGATTCTGACATCGGTAATTTTAAAAATGACGAAAAGGAGAATTCTAACACGACTTTGAACAATAAACACGAAAATACATGTCGTTAATTTTCGAAATATCGATAAAACATTGTTTTTCTAAAAACTGTCGAATTGTTCATCGGGCACATTGGTGAAAGTTTGGTTCGTAGTCCATAGTTTGTATTGAATATAACATAACTATCGAGAGGGTCGTTAAATTAAACAAACTGAAAATACGTACAAATCGTGGAAAAATGTTTAATTCGTTTATAGAAAAGAAGTTTTTTAAATTTAAATTAACGCACAATAATGTTATTCACGTAAGACGTAACAACGTGTTTAATGCATCGAAACACTGTTTACTACTCTTTATTTATACCTAATTATTATTTCTAAGTAAATTATAATACATTATAGTATTTTAATATTAAAACGGTTAAGATCAAAGTATATTATTACTATGTGTAGGTCACGGACAATTTTTACATTATATCAATTTTTAAAACATCGTTATTATTGGATGTCTTTAAAATATACTATATAACAATATTATTACGAAGTAATACTTAATGACTTAATATAATAGCTATAATTATTTTTAAATTATTCATCGTGCTATATAGATATGACTTCTTAAAAGACGATATTTCTTTGCGTGTGTATATATATATATATACAGTGTAGCGCTACCATAGTTTATACATATTACGAATATTTTATAGCAACCATGGAATTAACGAAATGCGCTTCGTAATATTTACCTATTTTGTGTGTGTATATATATTATATACATGAAATTATAAAATAACAATAAAATTACAAAAGCGTAAACTATTAATAATTAAAATCGTAAGTATAAAATTAAGTTGATAACAGTTGTGGGGTGAAGCTTAATCTTTCGACAAATTAATATATACGTATCGTTATTTAATCGTTATTCATTATCCGGTATAATTATTTACATTATTAGTTATTAAATATGATCGTCATAATAACAAAATATATGTATTCGCGATAACCCATATACGATAACATTTTTGTACCGAAATGCCATAAATTACGCAAAACAATTGTTTTTCACAACATGAAAATTTGTTGCGCATATTATTACGACGTTACAAAATACGCGTATCTACCCTACTTACGATAAATATCAATCGCGCGAAGTAATTAGTTCTTGTCGGTGTACTTTTTTTAAGCCGTTCTGGACGCAATATTTCCAAAATACGCGTTGTTCCGGGTAACATTATAACGTTATTTTTTGTTAAAAAACATCGTCTCGTATTTCGTACAGCATCTATACAGCCGAACACCCACGCAAATAAATATGCGTCTATTGTCAATTACAGATACGTATATACGTTCATATAATCTAACGTAATAAGGGTGGCCTAAAGAACGTAATTCACGTTAGCAAATCGCGATTACAATAATACGAACAGTGTACGTAAAATTATCATCGGTCGAAAATTCGTTGGAAAGATGATCTTATAATGGTTGGCGGACAATATAATTGGTTGCAGACAGAGCGAGCGCCCTATTTTGTCTGATTGTTTGGATAATTATATATAATTGTAATTCCCAGCGTCCGCGCGTTCGTTTCGATTTAACGTTAAATACAGGCGATCACGAATTATGACGAAAGTCAAACGCGGTTTTCTTGGAAACGTGTTTGAATAAAAGTTACGAAATATGTCGCGATTATTTTAAGCGCGTACGTTTTTTAATTACGAAATAATAATAATACGATGTTCATTTTAAACAATGTTCGTGGAAAAATCGAACTCGCAATATACGGCAAGCAACAATGTGTTCACCACGCGCGTCAATAATGCCTTTCGAATGTTTCGCAATTTTAGATCATAAAATTAGCGGCGTGATTCTACGAGAAAATACGTTTTAACGAGAATACGAAAACGAACAATCGCGTTGATACGCCTTTATTAACCGAAATTAAATAATCGATTTTAGGAAAAAGAAATTTAAGTATTTTATTGTGAACTAGGTACGAGACGCACTCGCTTTCTTCATACACACACACACTCGATCGATCTCACCGTGAACGCTAACGCGAAATATTTTCTAGCAACTATACCGCCTAAAATATGTTTGCAGGTGTTGGAATTCAGTTGGGACGAGAAGACCCAAGGACTGATTTTAAGCTCGTTTTTTTGGGGTTATGTGGTCACGCAAATGCCAGGCGGTATGTTGGCCGATAAATACGGTGGCAAAGCTACATTGGGTATAGGAATGCTGTTTAGCAGTGTGGGCACTATTCTAACACCGTTCGTGGCCAGGACCTATGGACCATCGGTACTGATTGTTCTGAGATTGATCATCGGGCTTGCTCAAGTATGGTTCTTATAAGTACTACACCGTTAGGACGTTAGCGTTTTAAGCTGGTAACGAATTAAATTAACGCGAACAAAAACGCGTCGTACAAGTACACATTATCGTTCTGTAGATGTAACGAATACTACGAGTTTTTTATGACAAGCGATTGACGATTTTTCGTGATCGGTCGTTCATTGTTGGCTCCGGTTCGATTACGTATTATGGACGATTAATTATAATATTTCGTTAAATATCGCGGATATTCCCAAAAAACAATCGAAGAGGGTCGTAAATAATCGAATTCCGAAAATCTACTCTTAGCGCGTTTCTATTCGACTTACGATCGGTGCAGACTTTATCAAAATGAATATACGAGAACAATCGAAATGGATAAACGCGAACGGTTTTTAATTTATACGTATTCCAAATTTAACGTCTTTTCATTTTTTTTGTTTCATAAACGATTATCCATAATCGCTACGGCGTTGCCTATATATACTCGTATTTATGTATCGCTAAAATTATCGACGTCGACGCGTTCACGGTAATATTAATAATACGTTCGTATTAAACGTTTTAAATACAAATACGAGCATAATTCACACGTACAGATGGTAATAATACGGTCCAAAGTTAGTTTTCGTATTTACGAAACGACGTATTTTCGTATTAATTTGACGATCGTTTAGAAATAGAATTTCTTCTTTCCCTCCATCCAACCAACCGTCTTCAATTCCTTTATCACTGTCTGCCCTTATTATAATATACCCTAGCCGATATATTCTCGCGCATTTTTATATTTGAGTCATTAATTACACTTATTAATTACTTAATATTTTTCGGTCATTCCCATTTTCACGTCTACTGCCCAACATTCTGATCCACACAGCGTTGCACAATTGACCATTGTTTTATAAACTTTACCTTTTAACCCGATTGTAAAAAATCTTATTACGCAATACACCCGCTATCCACCTCTAATTCCGTGTTTCACATTTCCTCCAAAGCCTCATTACCTTTCTATAATACCGATCTTTAATACTCGAACTTTTCAACTTCACGACATATGCCAATTACCCGTTTTCCCCCTAATGGCCCCTTATTAAAAAACGAAACGTGATTGGTCAAACGTCGTATTTCGCGCCCGTTTATTCGATAATATAATATTATATGTAATTTGAAACGACGAAAAACTAAACGTATACTTTCTTACAGGGACCGCTGTACCCAGCAATGAGCAGACTGCTCGCGTCTTGGGTACCAATAGCAGAACGCGGTCGATTGGGGTCCCTGGTGTTTGCCGGTAAGTGCGCAACTACGTCGGCTTCGCATACGGCCATTAAAATAGCTAGAACGTGCGCTGCAGTAGAGACGTATTCGTTTTTTAGGTGCTCAAGTGGGCAACGTAGTTTCCATGCAGTTCGGTGGCTTTCTCATGCGGTACACAGACACGTGGACCAGCGTGTTCTACACGTTCGGGATATTCGGTTTATTGTGGCTCTTGTTTTGGTTCGTATTGATCTATAATCATCCGAACCGACACCCGTTTATTAGCAACAAGGAGAGAACGTATCTGAACGTCGTGATAAAAACGATTGATCCCGATGACGTTAGTGTTGTTGCAACGCGCTAAATCAGTTCGTCTTACTTAACGCAGAACGGAAACGTTAGGCGTAATAGTTCGACGTTCGTCCGTCATTTAACGAACAAAAACGGTTACTTTTTTCTACCTAGGTCAAACTATTGATTCCGTGGAAAGAAATTTGGACATCGGGACCGGTGTGGGGATTGATTATCGTTCAGGTTGGTCATGACTGGGGTTTGTTTACAATTATTACTGACCTGCCCAAGTATATGAAGTCGGTGTTACACTTTTCGGTCATTAAAGTACGTATCGGGCTATACTATAAATATATATATGCACGTAATGTTTATTTTAGAAATAATTTGTTGTTTTCGTAGAACGGGATAATGTCCGGTCTACCGTACATAATGATGTGGTTGGTGGCCATGGGTTCTGGTTTCTTGGTAGACGCAATGGCAACACGGGAAACCTTTACAACCACTTGCATTCGTAAAACTTTCGTAACTATCGGTAGGTGATTAAGGGAAAAAAACTCCTCTCCCTTTTAAGTTCTTTTTTCCGAAACGTACGTTTTATTTATCTCATTTTTCGTAGCTAGCGTAGGGCCAGCACTTGGAATCATCGCTGCTTCCTACGCCGAATGCAATAAGTTCTGGGCAGTGGCTTGTTTTACAATCGGTATGGGACTTATGGGTACTTTCGTACCCAGTTTGAAAGTCAACACTCTTGATCTCAGTCCAAACTATTCCGGAACATTGATGGCTATTGTGGGCACAATTGGATGTTTTTCCGGAGTACTTGCACCATACATTGTCGGAATTATGGTACCGAATGTACGTGCGATTAAATTAAGTTTTCAAAAAATATCCGAGCGTACATTTCTTTTTTTTTAAAAAAATTGTAGAGTTCCATGGAGGAATGGCGAGACGTTTTTTGGCTCTCAGCTGCCATACTAATAACCACTAATTTGGTATTTTTACAATTTGGTTCGGGAAATGTACAACCGTGGAACGAAAATGCTAATCAACAATATAAAAGTACCGATTTAGACAGCGAAAATAACATATCGATATTGAAACCATTGTAAAATAATAAACATGTACAATTTTCAAATGACAACATTTATCTATACACACGCATATATATATATATATTTTAAATTAAAAATATAACAACATTGTATAATATAATATTTATAATAATTGTAGGCCATCTATGAAAAAAAGTAAAAATAAAAATATATAATAAAATTATTCGAGTTTCTTTGGAAACCTGTTAACTGATACCGTTGCAAAGAAAACCATTTCACGGTATAAATTTTGTAGACTAATTTTAAATATATATATATATATATATATATATATGACTTTATGTTTAGGTAGTAAAAATTATTATCACAACAAAATGTTCACAAATTCAAGATAAGTACTCTAGAGAGATCTTTTTAAATTTTTAGCAATATTTGAAATGTGTAAGAAAATATTTTTGAAAAGAATTTTTAAGAATTCTTTTTGAACCCAAAAAAATATTTTTTTAACGTTATAATTTTCAACGATTTTGATATTTATTGTATTTTAATTTGTTAATAAACTTTTATTTTGAGCCAAAAATAAGGAGGTATGTATGTAATATTTAAATCGTCGCACATAATTTTTTCAAAATGAAAATAGTCAATTTTTTTCAGTGTGCTTTGAATACAATTTTCTTCGGAACTTTCAAATAATATGTAACAAAATTTAGAATTCGTTTAATAATTGAACGATAAAAGACGGATATTATTTTATTATAACAATATCATAACGATAATGATATAGTTACAATATATAATGATAGCGTCAAAATGTACGTAATAAGATTTTCCCTTTGCGGAACAAATATTAAATTTTACCATTATTGAACATAGCGTCTATTAATAAAATAATTTTTAAAGAAAATTGTTTACATTTTCTAGAGATCACGCAAACGTTTATACAAATTGCCATTACGTTATTATTATTTGGGAAAATTGGCACCTAGACTCGTAATTAACGAGAATAAAATATGGTTAGCGTTAAAACGCATAGGCACGAAAAAAAGTCGATATATTAAACATTTACCAAGTACGTAAAACTTTAACAAAAATCGAAATGACGTAATATTTAAGAAGAGATTGTGAAAATATTAAACGTTGCAAGTACGATAAATTAATAAACACCGGCTATTCCTTTCACAGCGATATTATTAACTTTTTCTCGTTTTAGCCTTCTTCTCCTGTTTGGGTTTTCTCTATTATACTGTATGTTGCGTTCGAGATCAATCGTGTACAGGGTTCCGCAAATGAGTAAATCGAATATTTTGTTGTTAAGTTTATAGTTTTCTTCGATTTCTCTAGAAGTTCTCTTTTCGTACAGCCACCAACCTAAATAGAAAAAAAAAACGACGCGACGTTAATAACATGCCAATACTAATCGTAATATAATACGCGCACCATTTTTGCCCTCGTAGAACCACTGATAGCCGTCGTCGAGCATCTCTATTTCCTGGCGTTCAAGCACAGTAGGGTTCTTGTCAAAGTCGACGGGTATATGCTGACGGCACATCGGACACCTGTTCGATTGTCGCGCGGCGCCTTTCACGCACAAGAAACAGAAGACGTGACCGCATGGAATACGTATTGGGAATATGGCCGGTCCCAAGCACACTGGACAGTCGATGGGTTCGGGTTTGAGCTCGTCGCGTCGACCGTCTAAAATTGAACGACCAAAAATTGGGCGGGTTAAGACGGAAACGCGCGTTTACGTAAACGACTGACTGTTTTTCCGGGATTTTTTCGGGCCACGTTTATTCCGTGGTTGGTCGCGGTTCGTCGGCGTTTCGTCCGCATCCGAGTTCTGCGACGAGGCGGCGTTGGCGTCGTCGTCGTTGTCGTCACTGGAGGACGCGCGCGAACCTTCGTCCGACGATCCAATCGCTGTACGGGAACAACGTTCGTGTTTTACAACTACTACACGTGAAAACGACTCGTTCGTTATCCACTCACCTTTCTCTTCGACGGCGGCGTCATCGTCGTCGGACGGTTTCAGGAACGCGGCCATCGTTTGGCCGTCGCCGACCGTTTACACGAACCGCGTAAACGCGCGTCACGAGCGTCTTTCGGATCGATAACGTGACAGACAAACGAAAATACGATAGGATGGCGTCGTTGTTGTTTGGTCGGCGCACACGATAATCATCGACGCGGTTGTCTACCGTTAGAAGGCGTTCGCGACGAATTGTACCGTTCACTACGCGCGCGCGTTCGGCTACGACAGTGTCGCCAGTACGCGGGAATTCACCGTCGCCCGCGCTCGTATGTAGGTCGGTCCGATGTTGACGGGATGATGTTATCCCGTCCCGGCATCCGCGGGAAATTACGAAAGAAAACCTCTAGCCAGTGACGTACTTAGACCAGATTTTTTTTTTTTTTGGGGGGGGGGTTAATTTTTAAATAAATAAATCGAACGACCCAACGAAACAAGACGCGTTATACGTGTTAACGAATTATTCATTATTAACGAACACGGTATATCGTGTATTAAAGTTTAAAAGTGTTTTAGTATATTTTTGAGAAAAAATAATTTTTCCTAAACATTTTTTTGGGGGGGGGGGCGTTATCCTGCTAGTACGTCACTGCCTCAAGCCCTCGGCGGTTTCTTTTTCCCCGGCGTCTCGACGGAAAACTATCCGCTCTCTCCTGTCCACGTTTCGGTCGTCACACCTCTTCGTTCGTTTCAAATGTCCCTAATCCACTCTCCTGTACACATCGCGACACTACCGTAAATCCGTATTCTTCGTCCTTGGAACGTTCGAAACTCCTCTTTCGCTACCGAATTCTATCGAAATCCCGTCCAATACTCGTCACGTTCCATCTTCACGTTCCGCAATCCGCCTATCGACGCTATTGTAAATTATACGTACTCGGTATAACGTCGATAATTTTATTTCTAAATCGGTCATTTTTTTTTGTATTATTAAGTTTTATTTCGGTTCGTAGTATTTCGTTTTCGCTTGATTGCCGAGAGACTAATTGTTTCACGAAGTGTCGACGAAAAAAAAAAAAAAAAAACCCCCCGATCGCGTTTCACGTTTAATAACGAGAGGACAATTGCCGGCGTTCGTATTATGTTCGAATCGATTACACGATTGTCGGTGTAAGAACGCGCACCACCACCAGCTCGCGCGTCCGAATGATCACCGGAGAAACTCACGGACGCGCAGACGATTGGCTATTAATTTATCGGTCGATATCGGTAGAGTTACGCGGTCGCAGTTTCTCATAGACCCGCGCGGCTATTATGCAGAGTACTAAAACAGCGCACACGGTGCGTTCGATTTTCTGAAAATGGTACGGGCGCCACTATCGCCTTTGGGAACGGTTTAAATCGAAGAAGCGCCGTGTACAACTCCCGTTAAACCGTTCTCATGTACTTATGTATTTTGGCGTTCCACGTAACTCGCGCGAGTTTGTGTATACACAGTAGAAATCTCTTTATCCGGATCAATCGGGACCCAGGGTAAGCCGGATACGAGATAATCCGGTTGCGGGAAAAACGGGCGTTTGAATTTCTAAAATGCCTACGTCGATTGTACGCGTATTTGTTTACCAAACGTACCGTATACGGTATAATACCCGATTCGGCGTTTTTCAAGCCCTTTATGTAGTTATTCGTAGTTTACTTGCCGGAGATAAAACGACTTTTTTCATTTCCGGCGTCTTAAGGAAAAAGGCGAGACCGTCAAAAAAAAAACGCCACAACTGTAGCCAATACTACTGTACGGAGAAGCGTAAGACTGGAACGATAAACGATTGTTGTCTATCGTTTGTGGACATACAGCCGAGGAACTTCGAAAGTGTGCGTCACAAACGTTTTGTTTGCGAGTGAAAGATTCCGAGACCGATAGCGAGTCACGGCCGGCGTTGCGGCGGACCTATTTACGCCGTGGCACACGCTCGTCGTATTTTTCGTACGTATCCTTTAACGATTTGTGCCGTGCCGTACGAATTTAGTTAATTTAGGCCGCCTTTTATTGTGTCCGGATATGGGAGGATCCGGATAAATGGAGTCCGGACAAGGGGGTTTCTACTGTATATTCGATTCGATAGACGCGATTTTCATTTAGAGTTTCTCTAATTTTTCGTTGAAAATAGACGACTGATTATCGTCAGGCCGTGGTGAGAGGAGGGGGGGGGGTGATGCCCCGCCTAACTTGATCGCCACCATCCACCGGGATCGGTTCTAACCGTAGACAGTATTTTTGTTGCGACGAACAAAAAATATTGTCGATTACTATATTCATATAAGCCTATCGGGTATCGTCGAGTGTAGGTAGGTAAAATGCTATGAAAGTCTAACAAAGTACTCGGTAAGAAAATAATGTACGACGGGAGTAAATGTTTCGTTCGCCAATTTCTGGACCCGTCACTTATTTACGGGCGCGCTTAAATACATTCGTATTGTACGGTAATCGTCTACGTACGTTCACGTTCGTCTCCCTTTGAGGAATCACTAATTACAACTTTGTAACGAAATTGCGTCTATCGGCCGCTGCACACGGCTGTTGTCGGACTACCGAACTTTTTCGGTAACGACCGTGTCGATTTGGTCGTATATTTTTTTTTTTTTTTTGAAATTTCGTATCCGTAAGTACCGCGAAAGTAAAATTGACGTTTATTGTCGAGTGTGTCCGTCTGTTCGGTACCAAAAAACAAACTAGCCATTCATAAACGTCCGAAGCGGTGGTTATTGATCTTTTCGTGTCCAGACGTAGTTACCATTCGTAAGTACAGAATTATTATATAGTAACGTTATCGGAGTTTTAGACGTTCCAAAATTTTCGTAGCTATTAACGTAACGTTGGAATATACGAAAGCTATCTTATCGTCGATCGGCTATTGTGTTTCGCGTCTCTACGCAATAAACGGTAACGTTTGCCAATCGAACGGTAGTTGTTGCGCGTCATTATAACGGCGTTTACTACTGTCCACGAGTTTATTGGAAACAAGGAGAGAGAAAACGTGCGTGAAAATTCGACGCGTTACGAAAAACGATTAGATATCGTTGCCTACTGAACACACCCCTGTAAAGATCGGGTATTATTGTAAAACGTGGTTTTTTTTAGAATTTTTTCCCGTTTAATTATCGCGTATAATGCACCAAATAACAACCCAACAAAATACCGTAGATTTTATATTTCCCGGGCCATCACGCCTACTACTATCCGTTACTACAACACAACGGAATATTTGGATACAGGACAAGGTAGCGGTAGTTTTACTATCGAGTACGATTACTAGAGTATAATACATCGTAGTAAGTACCGGTTTTATTTAAAACAATAGTTACCGAAATAATTTACGTATAAATCACGCTCGTATTATTGTTTCCATCGTATTTCAATCCACGATTATGGACAGAGAACGCGCGATTAATGTAATAGGTTTACGAATTACGCGCGTTTAAAACGATTATTTCCGTAACGAACAATTTGTCGGCGTTAAACGTTCTCGTCCGTTTCGCCGGTATCGTATATAATAGTTATTAAAGCGTAGTTAAAACGGAGTTATATTTCGTTGTTTTTCCGCTATAGTTTACGGATCAATCCGAATAGCGAAACGACGTTTTATCCGGCCGGCGTAATTCTACTCCGGTATATCGTTCACGATTACACGAGTTCTCGTATTCTATAACGGCGCGGGCGACGTAATCGAAATATGTTCGCCCGTACCGATTTCCGCGTTATTCGTAAATGTTTAGTCGCGTGGGTAGATATTTTTACCGCGCGCGCATATTATATACCTTTAGACACGAGGAATACGTCACGGGGACCGATAAAATATCGGGACGATTCCCCGTAATTGGTCATAAATTCGGGAAACGCGGTATTATTCGGTATTTTAGTCGTTTAACGATAAATCTAGATTTCGCGTGGATAGCGTAACATCTGTGCGTCGTTTACGCGAAAAATCGTAAGTTACGGTAGCACCGACAACGGAAGGGTGTAATCACAAAACAAATTTACGTGGTGACGTCTAAACGATAGCCAGTGGAAAATGGCCGGGCCGTTGAACGGCGGCTAATTGTCGTGTTTTCGTCTGACGAACCAGTACAGTCTCAACGTGACGTAATATCCGATTTCGACGAAGGACAGGACGCTGCAGCCGAGGAAAAACGAAGCGGTGCCGCCCAGGGACACTGAAACAGATTACGGCCGGTAAGTAATTATTCTATCGACAGCGACCGTAGTAGCGGAAACCCGAGTGTTTCGTGCGTATTTTGTACGAGACGCGTTTACGAACGAAAACCGTTGTTCGTAGGGCGGACGTCGTCGTATATTTGACGAAATCGTAACGAAATTCGACGAACGGTTTAATTATCGCGCTCGTTAAGCGGCTGAACGGTTTACGCGGCGCGTTCGAAATCGTCGCCCGCCGAGTTACACGTTTTTATTTATATTCACGACCGGACGACGTTCCGGCAGTTAGTCACGTACGTATTATTATTATTATAAGTGACGCGCGAAACGGAGACGGCGCAAGGTACGTTATTCGCTCGAATCGTAACCGATATATGTTCGCTGGGTGGCAATTACGTCGTATACGAGAAACGATTTGGCGGCGGAAATTATTTCGCGACGCCCGCGGCGTAATGTTTACAAGCAACGGCGGCCGCTACCGCGTGACGGAATTAGGTCCCTTACGTGTATGTATATACACACACGCGCGGTATATACTTTCGACGACCCGAACGAATTGTTATTAAACGTCCATCAAACACGCGAAGTAAACGCAAGTACACGAGCGCACGGCCGCCCGTAGGCGATCGTTTCGTTGATAATAATATAACCGTCCGGCGGAGGATTTTTCGAAATTTCGGACGGACCAAACAGCGCTTTGACGTTCTGGAAAACGTTACGGGCGTAACGAACGATTTTCGCCGGTACGCGAAATCACGCGGAAAATAACGCGCGTTGTTTCGGTTTTCACGCAAAATATCGATCGCGCGTTTGAAAAGTCGAACGTAGCGCGATTCACACAGCGCGCTACGCTACGTAATCGCGCAACGCGCCATATAAAAATACGTTCGTAATTTAATCGGACCGAGTACGGTTTCGTTCGGCGCCCGCGTAATACCCCCGGGGCAGTGTGGGCGATCGGTACGGTTTTCCGGATCCCGACGGTCATAATCCACGGGTCGGTAATGGGAATAAATCGACGGCGCCCTGCGTACGTGGCAAATGTATAAGCCGCGCGACCGTCTAGTGTCCGCGATACGTATGCTCGTATTTGAACGTTTCGTTTTTCCGCCGTTTGACGTTCCCGGCCGGTACTTTAATCCTACACCGTACGAAACGTATCCAAACGACTAAACTATACCGTATTCTACGTATAAAAACGCATTGCGGCCGCTAATATAATACAGTTATAAAACGTTAACTGCCCTCGACGTGATTACGCGTGCGGCTATCGGAATAATTTGTCATAGTCGTACTTCCAGTGTAACTATTACGAGAACCATATACGGAACAAAACGCACGCGCGTATAATGCGCGTAATACCGAGACGATGCGTTTCGCGTTCAGCTCTCTCACCAAATTAAACGTAATAATTTTTTTTTTTTTTCGTAATATATGTTTAAATAAGTATATTGACTCGGGCGGTTAAATGATATATTAAAGCGCGTTCTTTTTAAACGCGAAATAAATCACTTCACGAAAATACGAAATACGGTATGGTAAAACCGCGGGGTGGCTGTTTCGAATCACGGTCTTCTTTTAAAAAAAAAAATAATATTTATACAGTTATGCGGAGAACGTCTTTGGTGGTCAACGCGTCGTATATTGTTGGGGGGGAAAGCGAAATATTAGTTTGCGAACGTCCGTCGTTCTTGTGGATATATATATATATGTACGTATATACAATTCATTGTCATTGATATCAAAAACGTTTTCGTTTATGTATATAAGAAACGCGTTATGTATAGAAAAGAGGCGAAACCATTCACGAATGGCAAATTAAAATAGCGGCCGATTGATTTTATAATTTAATCTTCGTGCCGTTTTCGGTTCTATAAATTATAAACGTAATAATAACGACGTTATTTTCCATGAATACGTAATTACAAACATGTTTATATCTAGGTATCATCACCACCACCACGGTTAATCTCGAGACAACTTTGACAGGAACATATATTTGCGCGCTTATCGCGACCGAGTAATTATAAATTAACGTTAATAATAAATACGAAATAAGTATACACCGATGTACGTATTCGCGTGCGCGCGCGTTTCCGTTCGTATTAATTGGATAACGCGACGGACGAATAATTCGAAACGGAGATACCGTGTTTGAAAATTCCTTTTTGTCGTTAATCGTCGGTTTCGCCGTTATTATTATTGTTGCCGGTCGATCGAAAATACGCGAAACGATAAATATTAATTTACCGGCCCGTCCCGCTATTATCGACGTTGTATTCGACCGGATTACGCGGAGATCGCGCGTATTTTTCAAATAAAACTAGTGCCGTCGTGTTTGGGGTGTACCGACGCCGAAGGCGATATAGAGCGCGATCGTTTTCGTTAAACAATGGCCAACGACGAATATACATAACACACTAACCCAATAAATCTTCGAAGCTGTAGATGACGTCGCGGCGCAATCGTGTCTTACTATATTTGTCAACAGCCCAGCGGAAACGGATGTCCCACGGCACTGGATACGACCTAACAGTTATAACGTAACAGCGGGATTAATAATATTATGTGAGAAAACCGGTACGTGATTTCGTTTTTTTTCCCTTCGTTTTAGCTTTATTCGACCACGTACCATGTCCTTTTCGCATTCCTGTCTAAAAACAGTTTAACGTCCTCGCACTGCATCAGACAACCGCAATTGATCGGCGTGCCGTCTTTTTTCTCCAGGCTCGTCAGTATTTCCTTATGAAACGACAAACAGTACAATCCTTTGATATCGCAAACTTTCATTCTACCTAAATTTAAACACCGTGCCCGTAATACGTGCATATACGTATAGGATACAACACGTATTCGAAACGATTGGTTTTTTTATAGTCAAATTACCGTCAACGTTGTTCGGTCGACGGTCTAATATTAAAAAAGAAAAACCGATTATAGGTTATTAATGGTAATTCAAAGTGCACACAATGTTTTACATTCCACGGTATTCGGTATCGATAATTTATACGATACGTATTATACGTTCGCGCTTCGTGTAAATTGTTACCATATTGTACGCGATAATTGAAATAACGTCTCCTCGATTAATTAATAATTATCGTTAGCGCCTTATACGTGTTATAATAGATATTATCGGACATATAATACGCGGATTTTAAGTTTCGTTTTTATCGATCCAAGTTTACAATTGTGAACAGATTTTTATTTCTAAACTTATACGAGTTTAATTCGATCGTTTTGCGGTTATACTACGCACCCGGATAAGGGTAAAAGTGCGGGATACATTTGCACGTTTCCAGAGCCAACTTTCTTCTACATATCATTCTGCATACGTTGTAACTGTAAACGGGTATCGTGTCGTCCATCGGTTCGTTCATGAACCGGCATTGGCGCTGTGACGGGCTTAACCTTCTCAATTCCGGCGCGGACGTCATCTCCCAAAACGTGAACGTAGTGTCTCGTTCCATGTTCTCCAACACGGAATAATATTTGTCACTTATGGTCGGCACTTCTTTTGGGTAATGCACGTAATACTGTGACGACAAACGAAGGTAGCGACGTGTTTCCGACACGCCGAAAAAGTTAATTAGTTTTTAGAGAGAGAGATAAAGCAATTTAAAATTAATCAGTTACACGGGGTTTCCAGTTTTTCCCCGTCTATTATTATAAAAAATTTTTTAAAAAAAAAAAACATATTCTTATAAGTAATAATATATTTCGGATGTAGTAATGTTATTTTTTGCCTTGTTCGCGTTATTATATTGATAATTGTCGAATCTCTCTCGTTAAGCGTAATTACTTCTTTTAAAAACGAATTACAATCAATAAAAAATGTATATACGTCGTACGTGATTTTTAAATAACTAATAATTGACGAATTCGTCGAAGTAATTACGCGCGTTTAAATTATTATGTATTTAAAACGTTTTAGAAATTTTAATAAAAAAGTTTTAACAAATCGCCATATTACCGAAACGATTCGAGGTAGGTTTTCTGCTCTCGCGTAACACAAAGAGTTAAGAAAGTTACAAGATGGCGTCGAAGAATTTATGTTACTTCGTAATTTACTACTGCAATCATATTAAAAAAAAAATTATATAATAGATATTAGTTACTTGAAATAATTTTGGACGGTCTAAATGTCTTGTAATAAACGAATACAACATAAATATTACTCGCTTATCGTCCGTATAAACGATATAATTGTACAGCAAAATTATTTCATTTCGAAACTTATAATTCCAATTTATAAGTATCGCGAGCGTGGAGTACCAATAAAATATCGCGGATTTACAAATCCGGTCGTTTAAACAATTGACGCGTATGATCGAAACGCGTGCACCACGCATGGATAATATCTTACTCTGTTGTTAAATAATCGGTTATTATCCCGCCTAAAGTATAACAGACACCCATTTCGGTTAGTACTGGATGAAAACTCATATTTTGATAGTCGGTACTGAATATTGTCGTTTTATAACGAGGTTCAGCGTGCACCTGTAATTAAATTACGACAAAATACAATAATTACCCGTTTACGGGAATATTATTAATCGATTTTATACGGTTTTCTAAAATAAGTTATTAATCGACGATATCGGTATTTTTCCCTTAGACGAATCAATTTTATTATTAACCCGACAATGCCAAGATATGCTATACACAATGAGCTTTCTCGACTATTAAATTTGTATTTTTATAACGCCCGAAATTAATGAAAACGCTGTATTCCGTAATACTAAAATGGTAAGTAATATATATATATATATATATATAATATATTTTCTAATTGGTTATTTATTTGGTAAATGTCGGTTCGCGATTCTTTTTTATAGTAAGTTTTGATTTAGATATAAAATATTGCGCGTACAATTTATATATAGCGAATAATATTTTTACTAAAACGGAAAAAGGGTCTAAAGTATAAACCGGATTGATTAGGTTCCAAAATTTTTACCCCGGTTTTTGAAAAGCACCCGAGTATTGTTAAGTATCGATTCGAGACGTTTTGCAATGTATCAATTTATTTTCAACGACGGTACCTGTAATATTAAGTCGATAACGTTAATATTCGTTAATTCGGTATTATTTATATACGGCGCCATATTGTCTAAATTTTCGTACGTTGAATTGGCGATTTTCTTTACGAATTCCATGTAGTAATCAAACTTTTCGCCAGAATTTACTTTCCATTTACTGGAAAAAAAAATAAATAAATCGCCAGTACGTACGAATTATACATTTTCCGAATAAAAAATATTACACCGACCGCTGTACATAATGTTTAGCTAAGTCTATGTCCACAGGGTCTACATAACAGAACGTGGTACTCGGGAACTGAAGATACCAATATCGAAAATCTTTTTGTACAGTTATAACGGTAGGGTTTTCGTTGTACCGTGTCCAACTGTTGCGCATCAAATTATAAGATCCGTAAATCGCCATGATTTCACATAATATCCATAGAGTTCTGTGTAAAATATCGCGTTATAAATTATGTTTGAAAATCAATTATCTTAAACTTCGGATATATATACATATACACACGCGCGCGTATATAATAATAACGCGTTTTCTAAGACTTAGATCGTAATTCGCTTAAAATTAGTTATGGTTTAAAAAAAAATTCGTTACATTATTACGCGCGTATTTAAGAGTTATGTTTCATTTGCGCTACTTACACTTCTATGAAATGTCTGTTGGATAGACCGATATGGCGTATACCGTGCAGGGTAGTCGTCTCAGAGAACTCCCTCAGGTACAATAAACAGGACCTGACAATTTTCCACCAAACGTCGATCCGCTTGATGTTCGCGGTTTTCCGTCGTGTAACGTGCATGGTTGTGGTGGGACGATATCAACGGACTGACGGCATACGAATTCGCGTTTTCCCACATTGCCGTTGTCACGAAAGCGACCACTAATGCATGATACGCCGCCAGTTTTTTTTTTTTTTAGATCTACGGCGATATCGCAAAGTACTGCGCCGTTACGTTGTTATTATCCTAATGGAAAAATTATTTCTTTTTTCGTGCACGTCGAAAGTAAATTAAAGTTAAAATAAAAACCATTTTTGTAATTCACGAAATGTAATTTAGCGGACATTAAAGTTTTAAAAAAAAACGTACACGTATTATTGATAATGCGTAATTTATTATGTATAATTTATATTCTATTATCGTATTTAGGTATATATTTTAGAGTAATTTGTACTATAATCATTACCCGACAACGTAATTAATATTTCGTAGGAATTAGAATATTGTCGAAATCAACGGCATATCTATATCTACATAACGTTATAAGATACGTATATATATATAACCTAACGTTTTACGTATTTTTAACTTCGTAGTCGTTTATTTTTCAGTTTTTTCAATTTTCGCGCACACCCGCGGACTGTGTATAGTAATAAACCGCGCAGTTATTTGATTTTCTAAACATTTGATTTTACAATATTTTTCGATATGTTTTAAGACCGATCGATCAATATTACGTATAGGCATTTCATTTTCTTCGAGGCGAGCAATTCGATACGATATTCCGTTCGTCGATTCGTCTTATGATTCAATAATTGCGCGCGGCCTATTTATTACGATAAATGTACGTAATAATACCGTATTATTCATCGAGACGTGTAAAGTACGGCCGTGAAATTGCGGCCGTCGTGTACATATTTAAAATTCACGGTACGCGCAAATTGCGATTTGTCTATTGCACGCGATCGAAAACCGTATATTCGGACTTCGAAATAGATTATTTCGATACCGGCGCAGCACACACAACTTCAGGTTCGGCGTTCGTCGCAATTACCGTTATTTCGGTCGGGTTCGAGTAGGATTACACGTGTATTGTGTACGTCAATTAAAAAAAAAAACAGTCTGATTTACGTTGTCGTCGACGTCATTGTTGTCGACCTATATGACGTGTTGAACTCAATTTTCGCAAGCCCATTTCTATTCGAAACGCATACTTTGGCGTAATACATATATATATATATTTTATATCGCGGTAATAATATGGCGAACGAGAGAAACGTTTTCGTTTTGTTCTCAACTTATAATAGAAGCAACAACGGCAGCAAACGGCGGCGGCGGCGGCGGCGGCGGGTCGTGAGGATTCCCGTAATTTAATCAGACTCGTTTAAAGTGCACCGAAATACCTTGTGACGGCGGCGGTGCATATGAAAGAAAGTCGGATCAGATGGTACGTGACGCTCGTTAGGGACTACCGCCGCCACGGATTGTACTATAAATATATATATAATGTAGACCGCCACTGGCTTCCAGTGATACGCACACGCCTCTCCCTGCCACCTTCCCCGGCCCGCTCCGCGCGACATAATATATATAATATAATGTTACGAAGGTTATAATATTGGTTCCCATCGCACGTCACGCGGTCGACCGACGACGACGACGTTGCGTAAGTAAATTGTCTAAATAATCGCTTTTAACGAATTTCGTCTGTTCCTTATTCGTTAACGTCCGATTACTTACGCGTAATCAATTCTCGTACCGGTCGTTTCGAATTTTACGATATATATATATATATATTTCCCGTTGGAAACGGGCGGACATGTTCGCGGTACTAAGCTAATCGCGTGTATTTTCGAAACATAGATTGCGGACGCCGGGCCGCGGCGACTCGACAAAAACCGATTATAATAATACGCGGGCGGTTTAGGAGAAGATAAAAGAAATCGGCGTAAATTTGCCGGCGATAATTTGCATTCGCGTTTTCGAAACGTGCCGCAGAAACGCCCAACTCTGTCGTGGTCAGACGACTGAACCCCGGGGAAGTGTGTCGGATAAATTTCGATACAGTTATTACGAAGACGTCGTAGCACACCGATCCGCGTAGAGTGTCGCGGCGACGACGAATGGGAAATTTCGAAACGACCCGGCGAGAGAATTTCGCGGCAAAAGTCGACAAACACTTGGATCGTGTTTGGCGAAATTACGAAAAAAAAAAAAAACGAATCGTATTTACTCGTCCGTCGTCCGCCGGTGAAAGCTCTTGAGATAATAATTGCGAGAATAAGGCAAAAAGGGCGGCGATGGTTATCGTCGCAGTCTTCCCGAGCTGCAATAGGACCGACCAACTCGGATCGAGAGCTGATCTCTTTGCCGAGTCGCCGCCACCGCCGCCGACTGTATGATATGCGCGCGTCCGCGTGCGTACTCGTACGCGAGAGAGCAGCTAATTTACGTGCCACGAACTGATGAATAGCCGCTTTTTGTGGAACGAGAACGGCCGCGAATTTTACTCTTTTTCACGTGTCGGCGAAACGCTTTTAATGTATGTAGGTGTACCGTACAATACGCATTACGAACACGACGATCCTGTCCTCGTTTTTTTTTTTTTTTTTATTAGCTCGTCAGCTCAAGTTCGTCCGTACCGTTTCGTTTCTTTTACTTATTATTTCACGGAGTTTACAGCGCATACTGCTCGTTGTATTCGTTTATTGGACGTCGGTGGTTTACAGTTATGTGGGAGCAGCGTATACGGGAAATACTTGAAACGTTCGAGTCGATTAATTGAAAACGCCGAGTGAAACGAAAGCGATTATAAAAATAAACGTTCGTTTCTGTTTACGCGAAAACCAAAACCCCAGGAAGTTTGAATATTATTTTACTTAGACAAAAAAAAAATATATATATATATATATATATATATATATATATAGAAAAAGATTTTATATTTTTTT
>JAIPRN010000571.1:0-77348 GCA_025469175.1 Geopemphigus sp. TES_GeoC_2020
TATTTCACAAGTCTACAAATAATTAACAACTTCCTAATTTACGTTTTATAATTTTGAGAAAATATATTCAAGATTCGCTTTGCTGTAGAGCAATGTCGTATATTAAGCGGAGTTTAAAGTTATTTGTTCGCTTGAAATTGATATGCAAGTGGCGAACTGTTCAAGACGCAAATCGTGTAATTCGTTTAAATTTAACAGGCCAGAAACCAATCACGAAAGAAGTTTTTACGCGTAAATTCGAATACATTTATAAATTGCAAATACGAGTATACGCACGTTTAATTACTAACATTATTGCCGACACGATTTGATAATTTCTATTAAATTCGACGCCATATAATCATTTATAACGTACATAAGGTTGTAGAACACAATAGATTCGTTTCTATGTACACAAATAATATGTTCACATATATATAAAATATTAATAATATATGTAAGAAATAACGATTTCGATAATTTAGAGAAAAACATGTTTAGCTAAAGGTAAAAAGAAAAAAATGTCGAAACGTTAAATGTTTTCGGGCGTATTATTGTATTTACGCTTCAAAATGACATCCAGGCGGCCGATATCGAGATTGAAAAATAAACGAGGAGTTTGACGGCAGAAATAATTCTGACGCGAATAGATTGCGACAAACGCAATATTGGCCATTCACTGTGTCAATCAAAAACACCATCGTGTATATTTCTTGAATTTGACGACAGGGTATTTCCAAAATGAAATTACCACTATAAAAATCGTCCGTGCTTTATCATCCGCGTAGGACTGTATGTACACTTTGTAGGTAACCAATGTAGTAAGGGCATTAGAGGGACGCGAGGAAAGTGTGTCGGTAAAACTAAACATACACGTCGAAAAAGCGTCGTAACGGTAATTTTCCGTTGACCAACCGCTGTATTTTGGCAGGTATTTAAACTTTCCATAATCGTACGCACGCGTGTGACCGGACGTTCCGACCGAAAATTGCGATGTGTTTATGTGGAATATTGAATCATTAGTCAACTCGCGCGCATAGACGAGTAAAAATATAAGGCTGCAAAATACAATACTTGCGCTATCCACTCGGCGAAATCCATAGAACGCGATCGAAACGTAATAAAAAATAACGTACGTTACTCGTGACCAAAAATTACTATTACTATACTATTTGTAGGCAGGCGCTTATCCTGAAATTATTAAAAAAAAAACTAGCGTTCGAGTTTAAGTTAGACCAAGGGCAGCTAAATCTTTTTAAAGAATTATTGTCCGTTATCAATACCATTCTATGCGTTATAATAAGTTGTTACATTGACGCTATGTGTAGAATTCAGAAGATCAAGAGCAAAATGAAGGACAAAGGGAATAATAAAAGACGTTCACTCTTCACCGCAAACGAATATCATACCGATAGACTGCACGGGCAATTAAAAATTTAAGCTGTAGCTGGTAATCGGCATCGGTAATACAGCGTCCCGTCGCTATGACCCCGGGCAAACGACCTCTTGACGGACGCACGTCTGAGACCAGTCTGTAAGAAGTTTATTTCGGGAATCGCGATACACTTTCCGTTCGAATACGCCGCCGCCGGAACTATGTGCGCGTGTAACCAAATGCCACGCCGCGAACTATTCGGCGACGCGAACGATAAATTCAAATCCGCGCTGGAGGAGACCTTTCGTCGCGGACGCGTGCTCGGTCGTCGGAGTCTGTCAGTTCACAGCCGTCGGCGAGGGGCTGGTGGAGAAGGACGTTCCGAGATATTCATTAGCCGACCCATTAGGTTTGGCACCACGTTTACTGCAGCGGTTTGGTCCTACGCCAACGGAGTGTCAGTCGTCGTCGAGGTTAATTTCGCGCACACCACCCCGATATATATATATATATATTGTGTACGACACGGCGGGCGATTTAGAGGGGAATTTCGACGCGGTCCGTCTCAGTCCGAAATGCCAATTTATAAATGGACCGAACCTTCGCCGCCGTGTATATAATACGTCTATCGTCCGAGTAGCTCGTCTTCCGAGTCCGACAACGATGTGATTTATTATACCGATCTTTAAACGAAAGATTCGATTAACCGAATATATAACGCGTTACGCCGATTATTTATTGCCGTTTTCCTACCGATGTTTATCACTAACGTCCGGTTCGTTTCGAACTTCGCGCGCTTACGCGCGTACATTTATTAATTGTGTGTGCCGGAGCACATAGTCCATACAGAGTGTTTTGCCAACGTCGGTCGGAATTTGTCGGACCGTTGAGTAATTGTAACGTAGACGACGACAATATAAAATTATTTTGGAAAAATTCTTAGACATCGCTCTACGATGTGACGGAAGTCTGACTTATAATTATCGTATAAACGGGATACACTACTGAAATTTACCTAACGTAATCGGCGTTGTAATAATAACGTTAAATATTCAAATTGTTTTATAATATTGTCTCTGAAGGTTATTTAGACGTTTGATGTGATCGATGCATGTAGGAACCGTCGTAATGAGAACTATCACATTAAACTAGTCCCTAACAAAAATAACGAGTGTTTCGTGTAGTCCTTTTAGGGTTCTTTCACGCAGGTATGCAGAAAATTAGAATATCTCGATCTGGCGAAATTTACAAGTGAACACTACACAATCGAGTAGCCACAACGTAGTGACGCATGTCTCGTTTAAAACGATTGATAACGCGTAACGCGCGTGTGGCACTTTTAAAAAGCAGCCGAATGCGATCGAAATGTGTGTACGCCGAAAATTCGTAACCGTTTGATTGGTCTTGTCGAGTGAACGATGTCATCAATCATTTTCGCGGACCGAAGAAAAGTACAGGCCAGACTGGTAGGAAACGATGCGTTCACGCGTTTATTATTATAATCAAGTCATGCGCGGGATACGGGACTGGCCCGAAGTCTCTCTCTCTCTCTCTC
The DNA here is from genome assembly GCA_025469175.1 of Geopemphigus sp. TES_GeoC_2020. Lineage (NCBI taxonomy): Eukaryota > Metazoa > Arthropoda > Insecta > Hemiptera > Aphididae > Geopemphigus > Geopemphigus sp. TES_GeoC_2020. The sequence continues at coordinate 2,910 of JAIPRN010000571.1, forward strand.
TCTCTATATATATATATGCTTAATGCCGGATGATCATTTTTCATCGCCACTTCTCTGTCGTGTCCGACAATGTGTTTCCTAATTAGAACGGAAAAATTGATCATGGACTTCCTGTCGTCCGTGTGTTTTGAACCGTTGCATCCTCCCTATTTCCACCACTATATACGCAAAAGACACGACGCATAGCCATGCACGTTTTAATAAAAATATATCCGCGACTTTGTCATCAGAACGATTGATGATCAAAAAAAAATGATTATTTCACTGGATGATCACGTTCACCGATCGTCCAAGTAGTCTTATCGCTACGTAATATCAACTAAGTCTGTACACGTATAGTTCAGCCGTGTTTCTTAATTGTAATACATTTACAACGCCGCGTAATGCACAACTGATAAAATTCCGTTACAAATTGATTTTCCTCAAGAAATATATATACGCGCGCCCATTTCTGTACAATACTATTGTAGTCGTCGCAATCGACAGGAATGGATGACTGATGTCAACGATTAGTTTGGTTTACTTTTCACCAGTAAACAAATACTACGGTCTTTTATTTCGATATGAAAAGATTCGAGGTCATAGTTCCGAGAGTCATAATTGTACAACGAACAAAAGTTTCTTCGAAGTAAATAACGAACAGATCTTTTTTATAAAATGCTTGCAAATGTGTACGACTAAGTAACAGGTGGTTCATGAAGCGAGCAATTGTTAAAAACGCGATGAATAAAAAAAATTCAATATTTTTATTTTATTACGCCCGAAACACGTTATTTATTTAAAATTGATATCTAGCGTATTTCCATCTTCGCTATGCCATCGGTGGGCCGTCAGCAGATCGTTGAAATTTGCGATCATTCAATTGCCGATGTCTCTGTAGAATTTGTTGCTTACACGTTTGATTTTATGCTATGGTTCGACAACAGATAGAGGTTTACTCAATTATGGCTTTAAATATCCCCATTAAGCATATACGCAGATTAAGTATATTATATATATATATATATAGAGAGAGAGAGAGAGAGAGAGAGAGAGTTGATTTTGGCATGCATTACAACGGCACTCAAAGGGTGGTCAAAATTCTGTTTATTTAAGTGTTTTTGGATATATTTCGTTTTCTGTATGGCACGTACACGAATAAATCCGAAGATTTTATGTATGGGCAGGTCATATATAGCTGTCCACGTATTAAGCGTGGATATATCGAATTTATTCTACACACTTGTGGTGATTATCCGTATGTTTTGTTGATGGTCATTGAAGATGCGAGTCGCACGAGAAACGCAGACGTTCGAATGGCGTAACTGTCCGAATAAATGGGACGCGTGGTAATAATACGTGGTCATTCAATTTTCCATTATTAATTATAATTTTAACGACATTGCTAAACATGTTTTTCACTGAAAGGTCGTAGTGAATCGACGCCTTTCGTTATCATGAATCAGTGTTCGTCCTGATCGAACATTATGTACTCAATAGCATCCAGTTCTACTTCTCGTCGCTCGACCGTTTCAGACGGACGGGCTTAACCAGTGAGCATCAGAACGGTTTTCATTCTCGGTTCCCGTTGCTCATCTGTTTTCGAGATTCGTAATGTCTTCGTTCGTACTTGAGATGTAGCTCGACCAATCGCTTGTCGTTCGGTGACGTAATTGATTTGACAACGAAAGTAACGTTTCGTAAAGCGACCGGCAATTGAACGAACACCATTTGTTATGTCCCACAAGAACTAAAATGTCGTTGTTCGCATTTTAAAAATGTTGAAAAAGCCGAGAAATCACTCTAAATTATCGAAATTCGGTATTAGTTTAACACCTAAAATAGCGGCATCGGTTTTTGATTGAATACAATATGCGTCAAAAATATATAATATTTCGTGCTGGGGAGGTACGTAACCTGTATGAAATGAAACATCATTAACGTAGTGAGAAAAAGATGTTTCAATGGTTTAGATACACTAAATTTCCTATACAGTGTTTAATTTTACGGATACCCACAAAATGTATCGTCGTCATACGGTTCTTAGTTCTCATTTATTGTTACATAATATAGGAACTCGACAGTCGCTATTTGTCATCTGATATTTACGGTCTATTTTATCTCGTAATAATTTATTTTTGTACACGAAAACTTACGTTATTTCAAACATATTTTAAAACTTAAACGCATACACTAATTTGTTACGATAATGGGGGCGTCGAGGGTAAATTCACCCGTAAAAAAAAATGTAGGGAACGTAAAAATAATACGTCGGAATGAAATGGAAATTACGTAGATATCAAAATATATTTGGGCCCGTTATACACGCTGTCCGTTGTACTGCTGTAAGCATTTTGAACTCCACGCACCACCCCACATTAAATCATAAAGATAATACATACAATAATTGTACACATAATTGTAATTTCGTATTAGATAATGAGCATTTTTTCCCCGTCGTCGTAAATGGATCAAAATTAATGCGTCTCGTAACGAAGTAGGGGAAAAACACACACACATACACACATACACACACACACACACACACACACACACACACACACACACACACACACACACACACACACACACACACACACACACACACACACACACACACACACACACACACACTATTGTTTCTCGTTTTTAATACATTTTTCAACGCCATCATTTATTACGAGAGCGCACAATGGTAACACAATACGTTTTTATTTTTTACGCCTTTGCCGTTGCTTACTCATATTATCCGATTAATTATCCGCAGAGATATTTTTTTAGAGCAGATAATACGTTATATAACAACAACAATAATGGTTCGAGTAGTGAATAATGAATACAGAAAATCGGTAAAAATATGAACCGTTTCGAAAACCGCGCGCCGCGATTAATTTGAATTACTCGCTCGTCGTCGAATTTCTACACCTCTTTTGTTTTACACTTGTATTTTGAATTAAACGTTCGTTTCGGCCGAACGTAAAACTGAATATTTTATTGAGCTACGCGTTCTATCTGTCACCGTCGCATCCGAAATCTTCCGACGGTTGTAAATACTAACGTTAAATTCGTCGGTAGGACACGACGATGGCTAGTAATATTGTACTCTACGGTATTATAAATATCGCCAGAATGGTTTTTTTTTTTTAAAAACTCGATACCGGAATATCGTAATTCTTTACAAATTCGTAGGCAGTGTTGGCGGGTAGTTAGCTTCTTAGCGCGCGTTCCCGTCACGGTACGACGGGATTTCGGACTTCCTCGTTGACAGTGTCCCCGCCACGGCTCGTGTGACGTACTCCGAACGGTGTTCTCGGTCTGAAGTCGGAGTCACGCGGTTTTATCGTTCCGTTTTACTTACGTATATCGTTATTGTGGTGATTGAGGTAGAAAAGAGAACCGCCAAAACGGCCGGAAACCCGCGGGAGCTTAGAGGATACGATCGTATATCTCGGGCGAAGGAACGGGTCGTGCGCCGCGGCCACGTACATGTTTAATACGCCGCGCGGAGGGAGCGATGGCAGTCGTCCGGCCCGGCGAACGTGATCGTCGACAAGTTAACAACGCGGTAACGTCGACGCCGGCGGCGTACAAGTGGATGAGAGACATCACCACATGAGCGACGCCACCCGGCGTGTGATTTATTTCCGTTTTACACATATGCGCGCGGGCGCGTGTGCGTCAGCGGAGGTCTCGATGCCGACGCCCGTTTCGATCCGCTGTCAGATTCGTCGATGGGATGGGGGATACGCGCACTGGTCTCGAAAAGTAAACGACGGTGGTCCGAGTGTGCCGTATGTATTGTCGACAATGTGAATAATTGCCAGCCATTGTTGCTGCGTGACACTCTAGACGACGTAACGAACAATTTCGTATTAGACGCTTCTATTGTACATAAGTATTAGGTACAATATCTGAACGTCATTCAAAATACCCGAACACGTATGGGTAATAAGTACAAAACAGACAATTCGGTATACGTTCTCGCGTCGACGGTAATTTTTATTTTTGTATTTATTGGCGCCCGTTAATTATCCACGGGATTTCGAATTACGAATAATACAAAAACCTCGTGCTCGATAAATACTTAGAGTAGCAACTGTTCTAAGGGCGACTTTTTCGTTTAGGTGCTTCGTCACGATGGTTACTATATTTTTCTGACATACCGTAAATTGACCATTTTCCTATTTTATTAGCTCGATTCTCGAGATTGACTTTGGCTTTTTATCATAGTGTAATTTTAGTACTTGTACGAATAAAAGTTATCGAATCATCTACTTTTTACTCGATAGAGGCTAACAATGGTCCGTCTTGTTTTTCGATTTCTTCGTCAATTATATTTTTCTTAGTTTCTTCGTTACTTATACTTTTCTCTCCGTTTTTCCGTTATTTATATTTCGCTCGGTGTTTGTACTGTTTATATTATTCTCCACATATTCGAACATATTATTGATTATAATACAAACATAAGTGCAAAAATATTATTGGTAAACATGACTCAATTACATTCCGGTTTTTTGGTTAAAAATATACGAATTATGCAAACCATTGTATATAATAAATTACGTGTTTCGAGTTTCACAGAACAAGAAAATTAAAAATAAACTCGCGTTAAGTCATTTTTAATAAGAGGGCGTGAGGTTTTGACAAATTTAAAGAGAACAGCTACAATGAAAAATATTGGGAACCTTTGATCTACCACAATTTAGTGCATAATTATAACTAATTTTATTGTATATTATTATACGATATAAATTACAAAATTATATAAAATAACATAGAAACTGGAGAGCGCAAACGATCGTGTAACTTTAATGTTCCGTACTTATCGAAATGTTAATAAAACGAACGACTAAACATATATAGGTAGTTATAAATCACATTGTTACATAACTTAAATTACAATTATAAGACGATATAAAATTTGAATTAAAATGTGTCAATCGGTCGTTGGTTGAATTTTAGACACTATATTTTATGTAATTCGGTTTTAATTGCGTTGTTTGTTCAACAAATATAATTGTTCGTACATTCAGTTTTCATTAACGGAAAAATGAAATAATTTAAATTCATTATACGCGCGAGAACTGCTGACCAATCTATAAACAACGATTGGCTGTTTGAAACTAAGATATCGATATAACAAAATAACCGAAATTATCAATAATTTCACAATATTATTAGTATATAAGTTATATGTTTGTTTTCGAACTGTTGATTCTCTTGAAAGAACGCATTTGAAAAGCCCAGAGATTTTGTGTATCAATTCGTATTTTCATCAAGAGTATGCTACCGTCGTGGTGGACAAATTAACGAATTGAAATTCGTAACAATCCGTCTGAAAAACGTCAGTTAAGCATATATAAAAAGGAATACGTCAACTGTGTCATTTTCGTGGATGGGAGGTTCACGAAAAGCATCGAAAAGGCTATTAATATATTTTCTTCTCTCGCGCGCACACTTTACAGGTATCTATATATACATATAATGTACATTCCCCCATAACAAGTTATCAAACATATGCATATATACGCATACACACGAACAATGTGCATATATATATGTATATATATATGTGTGTGTGTGTGTGTGTGTGTGTGTATTAAGCCCTCGTGTGACAGATTCGCGAGAGAATTGTCGTCCATCAAAGCGATAAATGGGCAAACGTCCTGCTTTTTTTACGTTTTCGCCGTTCTTTATTCGGTTTCCCCCGGCGCGCGGCAAAGGAAATATGAGAAATGTTCCCCGTAAATCATGGCCCAAGTCATTAGTGGTGGCGGTGGCGCAGCCCCCTCCCACACCCATATAATATATATACAGAAAATATGGCTGACAGGAAAATATTAAAAGACCTCTGCGCACGATCACACCCTACGTCCTGCTATACGTACATATATATATATATATAACAAGCCGTTTCGCAAATTTATCGCCCCATCGCACCCGACGAGAGTCTTTTGAACAGGCGCGCACACATACGTCGACTCCGTATGAAGGACCGCCCGCGGCGTCGGCTCTTTTGGCATCGGCTTTAACGGATCTCGCGCTTTCCTTCGTATATATATAATAATTATTGTAGTAATAGAAGTGGTGATGGTAATGGTGGCAGTGGTGGTATTGGTGGTTATGGTGGTGGTGTTAGTTCCCGTCATCGTCGTTTCTGGAGCCCGGGTAAAGGTAAATATGAATACGACTTTTCTCGCGACGATCGTGCGACTGACAGATTACTATTATTATAACAGGAGGATTGAGTGCGTGTTGTAGAAAGTCAATTTTTAGAACGTCAATAGTTTCCTAAGAAATGCGGTGGGAAGGAGCTTTTAGAAATACGTAAAACGTCTTCCGAGCAAAAAAGAAAATCAAACATCATATCTGACACGAGCGCAAAAGGCATTTCGAGATCACATTTTGAAGGCGACGGAAAATAATTATTATACGTATTGAACTCGACTTTCGCCACTTCGAGGAAACTACCTCCTCGATAGCTCCAAGAATGAGCGTCAGAATGAAATGCATTGATGCCCCGTCGTTTCAGTTCAAATGTCGTCAGTACATTTTAGCAAACACTTTAAACGGAATTTGTAATTCTAAAGGGAACACGTACAACCAAATGCAACATCCAAACTTACGTAAATTCACAATAAATGTTCACCAGTAACAGCGTACAATAAAAATTAGTTATCCGGTCAGTTTTTGGTCAAATTATTAGGTTTTATTAGCCTAAGTTTTCAAATTCGTTATTCACTTGGTTTTTTTTTTTTATAACACCGTCCCTATTACTTTACATGGTTATGAATTTTTTATGATTTTTGACGTGTAGGGACATATTTTACGTTTTGCTTTGTTTTTTTTTTTTTCTGGGGAAAAGGAAAAGACTTTGGTTAAAAATCTATTTTTTCGTGCCTTATATACAGTTACAGGAAATGTTTAATCCGTATATCTTCTATCCGTGTTCTATTTCTCTCATCAAACTTGTTAATGAGAATTTTAACGTCATGGGAAAATAATAATACACGCCTGTTCAAAATGAACGAAGTTGATTAATATGTTGAAATTGTATTATTTCTCGCTTTCATTCTATCGCTCATAATATACGGTGTATTATGTGTACAATAATTCTTTTTCAAAAAAAAAAATCGTGATTTTTTTATACTCGACATGTATAAAGTAATTCTTTTCAACGTAGGTAATACATTTAGAATTGATAAATATTTACGTGATTAAGTTTCTAAAAGGAAAATTGTAATTTATAAATAACGGATCTCTCAATAGAACAAAAATACTTTATATAACTAAAATATTCCCATGCCTCCTACAAACAGAACAAATATGTTCGTAATTACATATACACTTGTTTAAACTATACTGAATTATCGAAATAATATTTTTTATTTTTCTGAATTTTTCGCAATTGCATGCGTGTGGTTTATACCGTCGTCTACGCTCCTAGTAAAACCATGAATACTTAACTGTTTACCAGGTAACCAATAGAACCGTATAAAAACAACAGGAAAACAAACGTTTGGTTCGCCACTACAATTAACGGACTGTAGCTATAGACATATTGTTTGCCGACTTCGAATCGAAAATGTAAAACGAAAATATTATAAACAAACGTTATTATCCCGGTAATTTATTTGGTGAGAAGGAGGGAGTACGCAAGAAGACGGTGCTCTTTTATTATATTTTGTTTGCGTAACTCGACTAGGTATTTTACCGAAAGGTGGAATACGATATGGGTCAATATATTTCTATCTGGTTTCTTTTACCATTTTCCTAATTTGAGCATTGACCTCCTCGGCCTCATTTAAGCCCAGAAAAAAACAACGCTCAGCGTCGACGTTACAATGTTCAGGGACTATTCACCCGGGCTTAGTTCTTTTATCGAGTTCGAGAATGTCCTATTCTCCACACGGATAGGAAAACCGTCGACCGGGGAATACAAGACCGTCTGACGGCGGATTCGCGTTCGAGGCCTCGGGAAACGATCAGAAAACGCTGTCGATAAAATATAGTTTCCCGACGTCCGCCGTTAACGATCCGCCCGCGTATACGTACACCGAACAATATTTTATACACACGACTGACCGGTTGCACCTCCGCGGGTAGCACACACGTCGTATAATTTATTGTATAATTGGAGTATACGCAGCAGGGGTCTTCAAACTATTTTGTTTTGAGATCGTGTAAAATGTGTAAAGTTCTTCTAAAAGCGCAATATTAAATTTTACAGGGACATAAATAAACGCGGTACGTTGGACGAAAAACCGTTAGTTTCGACGTACAGTTTTACGTACCGTCGTTTGTGCCTTCGATCAACGACGTCCGAAATATTTCATAAAAGCTTCACGACATCCACGGATTTTATATTAATTACCGTTTTACGAAATACCCGAGCTTATAAAACGTTAATTTTTTACCGACGAGACACACGGATAGTGTTCCCGTTAATATTCCGTTGAAACACGGGTCGAATTTTCAAAACTGATCCGGATGTTTGTCCGACGCGGCCGACCGATATATCGATTCAACATATTGTATCTTCGTGAAAGCTTATAGAGTGGTTGTGGCGTTTACACAAGCGCACAAAAATTTGAATATCACACGGGAGGAATATACAAAAATCGATTGAAGTTTCTACTCGACGTTTGATATTAAACGGGCCATTTACGTCGTTCACTTTGGTTTGAATGGATAGACGACGATGATTTTCGACGTCGCCACTAGTCGAATATTTTGAAAAACGTTGTTTACGTCTTCGTAAACGCTACGTCGTCCTTATTTTCCTCTCGACCGGTGGGGGTATGGAGAGGGCAGACCGTGGTTTGAACACCCCTGATATGTGGCGCGCCCACTAAAATCCGCTCTGCATGATATCTAATCGAACGCTGCCTCCGTCGCGGTCGTCCGCCGTAATTTATTAACGGCCGTAAACCACCGTTGTAACGAACAAAAAAAAACAACCTGTTCGTTCCACGTAAAGTGCACGCACGTTAATGGTTACGTACATTACCGCTCGTGGCTGGGCCGTGGGTGGGGAACCTAACGAAATAACGCTACACGTCGTCCCCAGCCCGAATCGAAGCCGCGTTTTTATAACCCCTTCGTCCGCCGCCGCCATCGGCGGTCGACAACCACGCCTTTAGTGAACCCCCCAACCCTATCCACCCACGATGGTCGTCGGTCGTCTTTATCGTTCACGCTCTCGGGACGACGCCGCCGCTGGCGGCCGTGTTTTATCATCTGTCGGTTGTTTGCCCGCGGCTCCGCGCTTATTGCGTCCGATTCTCATACACGCGCACACAACACACAATATAACATTACGCACGCTACACGCGTCGGACGACCGCGGTAAATTATAATAATTCATACACCCCGCCGCATGTCGCGCACGGTAATTTATCGTCATGGGCCCGTAACGAATCAATCGGCGAGGCCGATAAGTCGTGAAACCGTACCGCGGATAGTATGACGCGCGTGTGATACTCGTGAACGGCCCAAAGCTACGTGGACTGGTACCGGTTGGTGTACGTGGCACGTCGTAGTATTACGCGGGACTGGCCACGTCGCCGGTTGACGGGTCGAAAAGTCTATTTTCGTCGACGCGTTTTTTCTTTGTTTTGGTCTTGCGAATACCGACTCCGCACTCGACGCCAAGACGCCGTTTATTAGACACCGAAAAATTACCGTAGCTTTCACGTAATGCTCGAAGTAACGTTCGCATTGAAGACAATCGAAAGCGTTAAGAATTTTCGTCTCGATTTTTCACGTTATTTCCTTATTTTTCGTAACGTTAATTAGAAAATATGTATGTATATTTCTGAATATTGAATTAACGTAACAAGGGTTCGAGAAATTAGTCGACTTGCCCACGTTGCGTAGGCCAATGAACATAACCAACCAATAAATATGTATTATATATATGTGTGTATACGTGTGTATTAGCTGAACCAGAGACGCGTTGCAACGCCACTCGAAGAAAGAAAATGTTAATTTTGTTTATTAAAGCGCTTTCGAATACACGATATATTTTATTTTTCTGTCCAGCGCGTAAACTGATAAATCAGGTTCTCCGACGCGTAGACAATAGGCCACATACAATTGTCCACGTGGGAAGAACGAATTTTTCAAATTTAGTTCACAAGTAGCGATTGTCCGCACGCATTGTTGATGGTTATTGTAAACGCGAGTCATATCGAAAACTGCAAACGTTTGAATTCGAACGACGTATCAGCTGGAGTCGTTGGGTCGTGTGGTCACAGTAAATCTTCTTTGAATTTTCCATTTATAATTGTAACTTCGACGGTATTATTCGTCGTGATTTTTCATCGAAAGTCTGGTACAAATGCAAAATCGTGATGGACTCGCATTATCTTAAATTATCGTGCTGTGTTCGTCTGGATCGGCCGTTCCAGACGAATAATTTTTAAATGGTTTCCGCTTTTTGCCTTTCGTTGTCTAGACGGTTTCACACGAACGGGCTTGAGCCGTGCGTACTCGAACGGTTCCTAAGTTTGCTTCCCATTGGTCGTCTGTTTCTGAAGTTCGTGATGCAATTTTTCCTTCGTGTTTGACATGTGGCCCGACCAACCGCTATCCGTTCGCGTGACTTAATTAATTCGACGGCGAAAGTAACGCTTTGTGACACAACCGGCAATTGAATCAACACCGCGTAAATTACACGAAAATAAACGTCACTATTTGTATTCCATCCATTTGAATTCTGGTATCCATGACAACTTATTGTGGTCATAAATAATACACGTACATTTTCTGTTGTGAGGTACACGCGCTGTCAATATTAAGCGAAATAGATACCGCCAAAATACTCGCAGTATCCAAAAACCTCTATATACTAAATTTCAATCAATTGAGCGGTATGGGAACATACGAATATACGAACGTTCATTTTTATATATTTATTTATCAAGCCGAAAATATTTGTTGATACTCCGGATAAAAAATCTAAAAAAAAGATCGTTTTTCGTGATTTAAAAATGTTAAATTTGCTAGATAATATTATTTTCTTACGGTCCGTTATTTATTCAAATTGCACGATTAAGTTTTGAAAAAAATACATTTGGTCTATGCTTCGACACTCGAAAGTGATTTATGCTATATATTTAATTTACGTGGATTATTGACGACTAAGGAAGACATTATTATTACATTATTTATGACGAATAACGGATGTTTTTCGTTTTTGGTTATGATACCGATTAGGCCAAGTTGCAGCAGACACACGAGAGTGTGCCAGAACGTAGAAACTAGTTGAAATCATAATAGATTTTGATAATTAGAATTGTTGTCTACGGTTCGATAAGTTAAATGTGCGCATTTCGAATTATACGATTATTCCACTTTAACGAACCCATAATATGTTTCCTCGTACGTGCCGTGACATCACCATTGTTTGTACCGTCGTGTCTGCGAATAAACAATCGACAAATTCGATTGCAAAAATGTAAGCAACTTATTTATAGTTTTGATTAAACGACCGAGTTGAACGTTTGTTTGTTAATCGATTTCGGTATAATAAACGAAAAATTCGACCACATTATTATTATACACGGTATGACTAATAAATAATGAGACTAATTCAATAAAATACGTATACTTAAATATTAAGATACATCGATGTGATCCCCTTCAAAGTACTCCCCTCCCACCACTATACACTGGTTCCAACGTTTTTTCCAGCTCTCATAACATTTCTGGAAGGCTTCGACTGGAATGTTCTGGAGTACCCTCGTCACGGCGTTCTGGATGTTAGTTATGGACTCAAAATGCGTTCCTTACACGGCCAATTTTGTTTGAGGGAACAAAAAGAAGTCGCAGGGTGACATATTCGGTGAATAGGGTGCTTGTGGCAACACTGCGATGTTTTTAGTGGTCAAAAACTGCGACACACTGAAGGCACGATGGCATGGAGCATTGTCATGATGAAGAATTCACGTTTTGGCAATCTCTGGACGGACTCTATTGACTCGCGAGCGAGTCTAATCTAATCGCGAGCACATGTATTGATAGAGGACGGGTGAGAGATTAAACGACCAAAGTTTCAGATTCGCAGTGTAACCACAAGCGTGGCAAAAAAAACAATCTCATTAATTATTGGTCAGACCACGTATTCATTATTATTCGAATGCTTACGAACTCACGGAAAAGGGTAAAATGTTTGTCGTACCTATATATATAACTACGTATTGGTACTATCGTTTGTACGTTTTTATGTTTGTGGACGTCAAACGAAAAATCGAAATCGAAAAACAGTTGATTGTATGTTTATAAAGGGGCGATAAAAATATACGATATGAAGGACGGAACTTCGTTAAAATAAATAAAACGAATACGGTAGCTAGACGAATTCGTTTCACCAAATTTTATGATCGAAACGGTATGAAATAAACCAGAATTTAGCGTAATAAATCTTTGGGTTTTATAGTGATTGAACGGAGTGTCCGAGTGGTATGTGAAATTATAATTATGTACTTAAGACAACTTTCAGCTGCCGAAAAAAGCGTTGGATGTAAATGAAAAAACTAATAAAAAAAAAACGATAAAAAAATAGAAATCACACAGTATAGACGATGTTATTAAACATAAGACAATATAATATAAAATTATCTCGAATGAATCGATTAAAAATTGACTTAAATAACGTAACACGAGGAAGGACTTCGAATTATATTGCCACGATAATCAAAACGATAACGTTTCTAAACGTATTTTTATAATATTTAATGGGAGTGTATACGCGTTGAGAATGTAACGCTATCGTTTCAGAGAGTAATTTTCTAATAATAATTACGAGATTGGTAAAATTAGTAAAATATTTTATACAAAACACGGTAGGTCTTTGTTGGCCCTTGTTTAAATTTTAAATGGCAACCGATAAGGTTAGGCATGTTTTTAAGAGTTCGGCAATTTTTGTTTGTTACAAAAAATGGATAAAATTTATTTGTAATAAATTTTGCGTAAAAAATAAAATAAAGTGTAACAAAGCGTGTGAAATGTTATCAAAGGCCTACGGTAAGTTTGCTATGAGTAAAATAAGGGTTTACGAGTGGCGTAAGCGTTTACAAGATGGCCGTAAAAACATCGAAAATGACGAACGCCGCGGACGACCCAGCACATCAATAACCAATGAAAACGTGGAAAAAATGAAAGAAATGGTTATGAACGATCGCTGAATCACATTCAGAGAAAAACGAAATAGAAAAATTTTTTTTTTAATTTCGTTAGTTTAAAAAAAATAAGAATTATACTCGTACACACACACATATATTTATATACACGTCATATACGTTTTAACAGCTGTTCTTATACGTATTGAATTTAAATTTACGTTTTATTTTATAACACTGGGTCTGTCGCTACTAAATTCTACACAATAGCATTATGGAAGGTCACATAATTTTATGTGTCGTTTTACGACTTTTTTTACGCTGTTAACGTAAAACTTTATTTGGAACGAATAATATAGACCTGAAATGATGGAAAAACATTCGTTTTATTTTATACACCGTCGTAAGTATATATATATGTATTTATGTCCGTAATATATACGTAGATTTTTTATGGCGGGTGATGTCGATCAGATTTATCGCGTTTAATGAAAAACACTAGAGCCATTAATTAGTTTTCAATACGAACGTCGTTATAGCAAAGAAAAGAAATATCAATACATAACGACGATGATAAAAGCCGTTTACTTTTTTCGTCTCTGTCTGTTGAGACAACAGTCGCAGTTTTTTTTCTTTTTTTTACAGTAAGTCAAATTCTCCTTCGCAACAGTTAACTGGTTGAAATCAATTCACTTCAAAAAAGCGGCTTTCCGGTAAAAATTCACAGTATTCAAATAAACACTTTAGCATATAAATGGAAATTCGTCAAATTTCGATTACGATGCTGGTTGGTGTCGGAGGGAAGGTAATATATTTTAGTAGTGAAATTAACCGTGGAAGGCAGTTTATTAAAATTGGTTCCCGCGATTGTATATATTTATTGTAATATACGGTGACAATTTTAATTTAATTTAAAATCGGAATACAATTTTAAGAAATTTAATTCGGTCATTTCACTCGAAATTATATAAAATTATTGGTGCGCCAAAATTAATTTCAATATTGTAATTTATAATTTTATATTTATATTTATATTATATTTATATTTTACGTTATTTTCGAAATTTCTTCTAAAATTTGTTCGTCATAAATGTTTTTCTCAGGAATCGTTTCCCAATATTTATTACTGAAGCGGTTTTGAAATATTATAGCGTTTTTATATAGCACATTTAGAAAAAGTTAAGTTCAAAAGTGAAATTAACCGGACGCGTTGAAATATTGTTTTTGTCATTTAAAATACTTTGTATACATAAATTCAGATAAACATCTTTGGACACGTATGCGTATATTTTTAAATCTATTACTTTATTTAAACTATTTTTTTTCACGAAAAAGTTGTTTTGACATTACCATACTAGGCAGTAAATCTTCGCTGTAAAACCATGTAAACGTAAAATCACAACGAAAACCAATATATTTTTTAGGATTTCCACTGGTACAGTTTAATTACACACCACCATTTAATTACAAAACAAAAACCAAAACGAATAAATTATTTCATATACGGCATAAAGTTTTCTTCGTAACACTTATTTTAACGTCTTACGAATATGTCGCCAACTGTATACTGTAAGCTAGTTATAATCGTTTGAGAATAATATTTTAAAAACGTACCGGTTTTTAGTAAAATAAATATATTTTCAAAATACGTCCATCGAAACGGGATATCGTTTCCTACAATTAGAGACGCAATATTGTTAGTTATAATCGACCTAACAATGTAAACGCGCAATCGAAAAGAGCATAAATGTAAAACGTTATTACGTTTGCTCGACGGTTTACAACTGTTGGTAGTTACTCATTTGTAAACTATTGCTTAGGTACGTACGTTCACAATAATAACGTAATTTTCGGCCAGCAAATAAAAATTTGTATCCCGAGATACATTATCAATTTAGAAAAAGGTTGGCTATTATAATAGCAATTGTGCTATTCATTTTATTATTTCAAATTAGAATAAAACGGTTACCGATATTTAGGTAACGAAAATGAATCGACGAATCGTCGTCATTCGTTAAACGAGACATGTCAAAAATGTCAGCGATTTTCCACATCAATTATAATTCGGGAGTGATCGAACGAAATATGATCAAAAAAGTACCTGGACTAAAATTACGTCTGCGTTAAAAGTAAATATATCCTAATGAAAATCGCATTATTAAAAGTAGAAATAACGTCCAATTATGTGGGTCAAATCACGAAAGAATATTTCGTGTTAGTAACGAATTACCACTTGTGGAAATCGTTTATTCGACAATCGATTTTGCGAATAAACCGGTGTTGATGCAACGAGTAGATTTAAGATATTTATTAGATAATATCTAGCGACGATTCTCATTCTGGCTGGCCTTCAACTTCTAGAAATCACGAAATGGTGTTAAAATTTCGCGAAATAATTCGATCAGATCGACGAATGCTGTATTAAGGAACTTTCTAGCGAGTATAATATTTCTTATAGATCTTGTCAAACCATAATGACTAAAGATTTATGCAGTCGCCGTCGGTTTTGTTTGTCGTCGAAGGAAACGTTCAGAATAATTTCCCGTACGGACCTGGCATCACGACAACGCACCAGTTCATTCCGTTCCATTAATTCATGTGTTACTTCCGAGTTAAGTTAACGAACGAGTTGCGATTGTACCTCACTATCCTTACACCACCTGACCTTAGGCCACGTGATTTTTTTTTCGTTTTCGAAAATTAAAATCGACCTCAAAGGGTAACGATTTGACGACGTTGAAACAATAAAACAAATGCGGTGAATCGACTCGAACAATTTAAAGTTGAGACCTTCAACATTGTTTCAAAACGTGGCAAGATCGTGTGGATAAGTGTGTAACGTCAGGCGATGAATACTTTGAAGGCGATTAATGTTTATAAACAAATTTGTGATCAAATAAATCCCGGGTATTTTTTAATCACGTCTCGTATATGTACGAATGCACGTAGCTGCAGCCCACATATATTCGTTACGTCACGAATTTCTGAATGCGATGTTAACGTATATAGTTGATATATTTATAGAAATCTGACAAAATCGGCTTCAGCGTATGTAACTGGAAAAACACTATTCAATTTTATGCGACACCTAAATGTAGTCGGCAAAAACCATAAAATGATTGGCTTATCGCGATATTATTTATACGCGAAGATATTTATTTATTTATTTTATCGCGCCAAGAAACGTCGACGATAATAATAATAATTATTATTATCGTTATTTTCGTTGGCTAATATATTACAAAAAAAAATCCCATAAAATATACGTAAAAACAAGACACGCGTTTATTTTGTACGACGCACTGATGTGAAACGCGCTTGTAATATATTATGTATATACCTCTTTATTGAAAACAAACTTTATACGTTAAATTGTACGCGCGCGTTTACACACGATTTCTATTATTTAAAGTGATTTACGAACGCTGTAAACGTAATTTATGATTGGGTTAACCTACATTTCGTAGTCGAAAACAAATTAGACGCACAGTAAAAAACATATTGCGGATTACTTAATTGTCCGAAACGCAGAATATAGTAACCAGGTAAATACCGATACTCTTATATAAGAGCTTGTGGAATTGCTTCTGGTATTATTGGTTATTTTCCGGAAAATCTATATTTAGCACGAGCGCCGAAGGGCATACTACTAAATACCTAATACGTAATAAACACGCGCCGGAATTTCTATAATTACAGTTTTCATTTCGTTTCAGTCTCAAACAACACAATAACTAATCATTTATTTTACCTAAGCACGACTATATGGACAATTATCGTTAGCGTATTATAAGTCATGATTGTTGTTAATAATAACTTCTTGGCACAAATTTAATGACCAGTTTGTGCTTCTAAAATGTTATATTCGTACAGCGATTGGCGAGTTGAACGAAAAACTATTAACTTTCTTTTTATTGATTTGATTATAACTTAGGCGTTAGTTCGCAATGACATTTTTCAAAATAAGTCGCGTAATTTTTAATCGGACTGGTGTGTTTCTTCGACGTTTCATCAGAATGCAAGTATAAACCGAGGATTTTACACGTTATTATATGTCAACGGTTTTTACTTTACAAGTCGAACTTAGAGTATCAGGTAACGGCAGTTGTTTGACCATATACGTGAACGACGATTTGACGTTAACGTAACTGTTATACATTTTCCAGCCAAGGCCCTGGGGCACCGAGACCAGAGGGTACGTGATCAATGTACATCCTAACTGGGGTAAATCCAAATGTGTATGTTATCTCAATATCACAGGTGTTTGCGTAGACTTATGGAATCGTCGAACGCTAGATACTATAATGATATCCATAGATATCATACTTCTAATAATTAATGCCACAGCTATGTTTCGATGATATATTTTATGTTAAAATTTTAATAAAATATAGAATGACGCTTGGACCTCTGGGAATACCGACACTATTATAAACAAATAAAGACTTATATCTAAAAGAAATTACATTTATACCGTGGAAAAGTACACATAAAATTATAAATTGCGCAGAAAATAGAGACCGATTATTTACAATTCAATCTAAATACGGAAATCACGTCGCAGTTACAATATCAACATATCGTTCGAAAAGACATTACTTAATCGAACACGTGTTACTCTTCAAATATTAAAATATCTAAAATAATGGACACGAATAAGTACAATCAGCATCAAAACATTTGTAAAGGTTAACATAATAGATGGGAGCGTAATTAAATATGAGCCGGTCGATTTATGGCTATAATCTATCCGGATAACTGTACTACAAAAGACAAAAATTACGCCCGTCTAACCGTCTGTTGGTGGACGGCCAACCAGCCAGTCAGTAGACCACCAACCAATCGGAAAACCATTCGGCAGAGCATTAAATGACGAATGTCTCTTCACGGGGAGAGATAACCCTCGTCTTCAATAGAATGTGAGCACACTCCATCCACGAGTCACCATTTAGTAAAATTTGGTATTCCAAGGATCAAGAGCTATTCTTTACGCCAAAAATTCTGCATTCCAACTTGTTTTCAACTGTCGGTGAATTCTTACAAGCGAAGTCACCGTCCCGACCTAGTTTTTTTTAATTCTTTTACGGTAGTTTTCTTTCCTTATGTTTTTAAACTTACCTTACACTATCGGTAAGGTAAGTAATTTGTTATTTTTATTAGTATCCCTAAATAATTCTCGAACTTTCGATCCCGAACTAATCTACGTAATAATTCATTAAAATAAATATCCTCCTTCACCTTCTTATCTCCTTTCTAACTATATCCCATATTCCTCTTTCATTTCTTTTAAGTTTTTACAATACCAAATATACCGACCACCTTGAAGCGTTTACAGTTTGAAATTCAGAAAACAAAATAGAAATATAAAGTTTTAACTACTTTTTTTTCTTAAACAAATAGCATTTGTAATAACAATAACGAAAAATAATATGAATGGCAGCAAATCATACGATATTCGAATAAATCAAGCAATAAACGACGCGACGTATACATTTGAATAATATTGTGGTACAAAAGTAATTAAACGAAGAATCGGGTTTTTTATTGTTTTATCCTTGCATTGCACTCGAACGACGAAAGAGCTATATTTCTCGCACAACGAATGAACTGACTATATGATGTTTGTAGAGTGACGCACATTGCTCCTCGGTGGCTGGACGTACACTTATTATTTTTCCCAATTTTCAACGTGACGAGCGTAGGTTATCGCCCGTTACTAACAACACGGCCCCATTGTCAATATTTGGACTTTTATCGATTGTTCACTTATCGCGTAATTGTTATCGAAATTGAGTACTCCTTCGGCCGTCTCGACCATAATTGTTGTGAGTGCAGTTGGTAAATAGGCGTTGCCGTGGTATTTGGCTCCGGTACATCAATCGGGGACTCTCCCGATAAAATATGACCCGGAGTTACGAAATAATATAGATCAGCCGACAAAAGGCATAAGGAAGGGAAGTTTAGGCGAGCCATTACGCGTATTATAACGTATATTGGGTCGTTCGTAGTCTTATTCGCGTTACCTAACATTCTGTGTAGACGTAATTCCGAAGCTTTAATAGCGAATTCCCACAGACACCGACGCGAGAACTTCAACGAGGAATAAAATTCCGTTGAATTGTTAATTCGATTATTGCTCCTTGAATCGTATCCACTAACGATATCGAATATCACGTCGGTTCCTTTAATTCGAACCGTCGACGCGATTGGTACCGTTGTGACATTATCGGATCAACATCGTGACACAACAATTATGACGATCGACGATGGTACAGCATGAGACGAGGAATACCCGGCCTACTGGTGGTGGACTGGCGTGGTTATGGATGCCCACCGATGCATCGAAACACGTTAAAAATCAATCGGTGAACAATCGGCGGCAGTGATACACCTGATGTGTTGCGCGGTTTTTTATTAACCCACATATCGCGTATACGCGTATTTACCCGCAACCAATACCGATTATTTGCGAGCGACGGATGTAATTCGCTCGTTATCTCTCGTGTAACGCCGCTAAAAACTGGATTGTTACGGCGATCCGAATTACCCGTCGTCCCTTGCTATTAGTGCGCTCGGCCGACAAGTATACGTCTACATTACGATCAAAAATTACGAAACGATATTGTCGGTCCCCCGCCGATTCCGTCGTCGGTTTTGCGTGAATTTAGTCACCGTCGGTCACGTCGGTAAACCTTTGTGTCCGTGCACCACCTAGACGTGATACGGTTATTTTATAATAGCGCCGCGTTGCCCGAAAACCCGTCCGGTCCATATTGTTTCACGCGGACGCCATTCGTTGGGAACAAAAAAAAAACGACGCGCAGTTACGGCGGCCACGATTCCCTGAAAATTACTCGGCTGGGCCGAAGACGAAAAACGACGGACAAAACAACGAAGCGGTATTTTTGGAACAGAGAACCTAAACACGAGCCAGCCGTTTTAAATAACACTTTTTATCTATACGCGCACGTCACTCGTCACTAACCAAACTGTTACGCGTCGTATCGCACGAGGCCCCATAGAGGAGGAATTGAGCAAAATAATCGCGTGTACAGTTATAGTTCGTATTGTTCGTTGTGGAGGACGCGGATGGCGAATAGTTCAGTGAAAGTTTATAAGCGTGACTAGAGAAATAGATTGTCGCAGCTTAATCTCGGGCGAGAAAATGAAGTAATTTTCGGTAATGTTAAACTAACGATAACGAGACGGCGAAAGAACGGCGATTAATTGTATAATGTATTTGCGGTTGCGCGAGTACTCTGCCAACGGAAGTTCCGCGAATGCTTTACAGAGAAATAGTCGGTTGATATGAAAATGTTGACTGTCGGTTGTATGATTATAATTAATAAGACGGAGTTGGCCCTTTCCTTGATACAATTTTATGTATTTTACAATGTTTACACAACGTTCGAATTAGTCATTTTTTCTACAAATACGCGTACACGTTTTTCAAATTTTACTTTAAATTCGCGCTAAAAACATAGGGCCAAACCATGAAGATAGCACAAGTCGATCAATGTTACCCGTTGTTAGTTGTTCATTGGTTCCCCGTGAGTTCTAGTGACAGTAATTATATCGCCTATCGTTATTACGCGTTTCTATAAAGAAAATTAATTTGTTTATTCGATCGATTTTCAGTCGCTAAGTTCCAATGTACAACCCAGCACCACATTTCGTGACACAAAATTATTTTATCGAAATAACCGTTTAATAACTCGAGTAACTTTGGGTCACAGGCACGTACATAAATAGTAGCCCGGCCACACGAATAATACTTCTGGCCACCCCATTGGTCGTCACCCTTACTTTATTGTTAATATACTCTAGTATTCAATTATAAGAGCGAAACCTCGATTCGTTTTTAAAACGTATTTTAATAATGTAGTATTAAAATAAAAATATCGTCGTCCATACTACGCGCCCAAAATCTAAGATCTCGAATTCGAAAAAAATGTACGATATTATTTAATACATTATGTAACTTACGATACATAATTGGTATATAATTTAATTTAAAATATCGAATATTTTTTTAAATGACCATCCAACTCTTCAAATTTTCCTTCGCTTAAATTATAGTGCATACTATAATGAAAAAAATGATACCACTTAAATTCGTTCGCTAGTTATGGTGATTTTTGACATCGTGCGTGACGTCACAGATTCGTCCACCGTGGCGGCGGCCATATAGAATATACGGCAGTATTTATCCATTTTTAGTTTAATGTAAAATAACTGCAAATGAACTTATTTTTTTTTTGAATAAACTAATAAAATGTATTTAAGAGTATTTCATAATCTTTCTATTCGTATAATTATATTATATTTCGGTTTAATATTAATGAAATAATAGCTTATAATAAATTAAAATACACCACTGTCATAAGTTATAAGAGTACCTACTGCTATGAGTTTATTTCTAATTCTACATCATTTTATCGACGTTTATTTTTCATAACAATATAATATTATCGTCGTATTAAGGTTATAAATATCTTTATGATTATAATAATAATAATTATATCCTTTATTTCGTTTAAGTAGTATATAGTAAGTACTAAGTACTAACAGTATCAATGTGATATTTTTTTTCAATGGCCCTTCAACCATATAATTTTGAACCAACTGTGGATAATCTGGGAATAGATATCCAACCACAATATTTAAATAATTTCTCTACGAAGAAATCTAAATAAATGAATTTTCCTCGGACCATTATTTTTTGAACTATTGCAATTGCACCCAAACACTGAACACAACATTTTAGTGGCTGGAATAGTATCACTAATTAAATAAAAAATTACAAAACACAACACTATGTTGACAACGTGAGTACAGTGTACTAAATGAGAAGTATAATATCGCTTTATTATAATAACATAATATACTACAACAGATTACAGATAATATTGTTATTAGCAAATTAATAATAATGGCCAACTATATATTTCCATATGTCGCCGTCGTGGTCTGTGATTAAATTTTAAGTTAGAATAGTTAGATAATAATATTATGCAAGCCCTCACCCATTTCTAATATAAGCTACGAGTTAAAACTAACATAGCTAGTTTAGGCGTCAAAAATCTATAGATACACGATGTCACGATCGTCAAAACGATATTACACACGTTTACTGCAGTGAATGTATGGTAAATTCGTAATATAATTGATTTAAGTGTTATTTTTTTCTAATAGATTAAACCAAAATGTGATATAATTATACGAATGGAAATATTATGAGGTACTCTTAAATAAATTTGATTAGTTCATTCGAAAGAAAATAAGTTCATTCGCAGTTATTTTACGTTAAGACAAAAATGGATAAATATTACCGAGTATAATATATGGCCGCTGCCGTCGTGGCGAATGAATCTGTGACGTCACGCGCAATATCAAGAATCACCGTAACTAGCGAACGAATAGTCACAAACGAATTTTAGTTGTATCATTATCATAGTTAGACTCTACTCTATTTATTGTGGTTATAAAATAATAATTGATTTTTTGAGTTGGATGGTCCTTTAAGGGTGGCCCATATAAATAATGGCTACCAAATACAAATTTAGGCTATGATTTGGCCACCACTGTTGAGTAATCCAGGCGACGTATCTGCTGGGTTATAATAACAAGTACAATTATATTATATGTATTTTTACAGAAACTTGATTCTTGGAATGTTAAAGGTATTAGTATAATTTCATATTGAATTTCTAGAAATTCGCGCGCTATACGATAATGTTCTGACATTGTTCAATATATACACGTGTATATTTTCTGAGGGAATATACTTGAATTTTCGTTATGTTTTCGAAAATGTAGTAAGTTATACACGGATAAAGAGTTCACTTTTAACATTTTTGTCATATTCAATATTATTTTATCTCCTAAATATGAAAAATATTACAGGTGGAAGATAATTTAAACTACCGATTTCGTTTTTCAGTTGGTATAAATATCAACAGCACATTTTTCAAACTCGACCCAGTCTAAATGACGTTTTCGATGTATAAAACACTTAAGTCAAATAAATCGCGTTCGTTTCAATTCAAAAATATTATTGAAACTTTTATTGTGTGTTGTAACAATAATTTGAAGGTAAAACAAAAACAAATTTTAAATTCTAAAAATATTTTTATTGATTGAATTAAAATAGTTTTTGTTTTATAATAATTTTAAAGATTAACATTCCCGCTGTTCCACTAAGAAATATTTAAAAAAAATATTTAGACAGCGAAAATAAAAAATAATTAATTGGAGTGTTTAAAATAAATATATATATATATATATATATTTGTTTAATTACTTAACGTTTTTATCATAAAACAGTTTTTACTCATTTTTATGGTAAAATAAACATTTTTGACGTTATTTTATTTTGTATATTCAGGTGATTCTTTTAGACATTTTTACGTCACATTATACGGTCGTTTGTTTTCGTATTTTTTGAAAAATTTTCAAATCGTCGAATTACGGGCTCTTAATGGATAACCCGCATATAATTTACTGATATCATCCGAAAAACGTTATTCGAATAATCGTCCGAGATGTGGAAAAATATCGATTTCTTACGCTTACGTCGGTCACTAGATCCAGAATTTTTTTACGGACAGAGCTCGCGAGTATAATATAAAGTCGTCGAAAATAAGTAACCTGTATAACGCGTTTCAAGTGGAATCCGGAAACTGTACCTTCCCCCCTAATCCCAGCGACGGCGGTGGCCGACTAAACATAACATATTGTTACGGAGCTGGGTAGCCGATTTTATCAAAAATAACACTGTGTATAGTGAGCGCGTATTTGGACAGGTGCGGTTATTATTTTTTGCCATGTATTTTAATTTTATTTTTCGTCCCGTCACGGTCTTTTTTCTGGATGCCGTATTTATGAATATATATATATATACGTATACGTATAAGATCTGCACCGCGTCGGTAGTGTGTGCCCAACAATAACAACACGTCGGCGGCGGAGAACTGTCAATTTGATTGACACGGACGGCTTTGGGATGGGATGGTGTAACGCAAGTAGTCCCTCTCCGGCAAGAGTCATCTGTACACATTTCGTTACTACGAGTCGTACGTATGTACAGTATGTAGTGCGGACAATAATAATAATAATAACAAATCGCGTATTACACATTACGGCCGGTATAGTGTATGTGTGTGTGTGTGTGTGTATGAAAGAAACGTCGTCGCGAACGCGCGTGTGTGGTCGTTTAGTATATTCACTTTTGTTCTCGGTCGTCGTCGTCGTCGTAGGAGGTGCAGCAGTCCATTAATACTTATAATACGGTATATATATATAACGCATTATATGTATGTTAGTGGTCATGGTATATATATATATATATACTACAACTTGACGTGCGTCCGACAGTAACTACATTAGTTGTATACTGAACACTTGGACGACGGTCGCTACCGAATGCCGAGTAGCCGGTCCGTGTGGAAAACTTATGTCGGAGGTTACGTTGTCGTCAATGTATTGTTATCATGGTCGTCAACGTATACACACGCACTGTATAGATACGACCTCTCCAGCTGGTGAAAAACGTACAGTATTTATTAAAGGTAGGTATCGTATGGAAAAACAGAGTGATTTACTATTTTGAACGTGGTCATAGTCGTTTACTCAACAATACAAACGACGTAATTATACAAAGCGAAAGCTGCGCGTAATAAATTATGATCGACGCGAGCGTTGTGTATATGTATATATATATATATATATATAAAAGAATAAGACGCCGACTTTGTTTCAATTTCCGAATAAAAATAAGCTCAACGTTTTACGACGATTCTAAATGTAGTTACTGTTGTAGTTTCAGTTTTAGAAAATCTCGTCAATATCTCGTGGTAGCAAATTTTTTTCGTTTTTTTTTTAATACTACGTATAGATACGTATATATATCCAGTATCGTTCGTAACGCGTATAATCGTTCCGGCCGGGTGTACGAGCGAAAAATACCGATCGAACATAGTCGGTCGCGGTGCGCAATTGACACGACTATCATGTTGTCCATCAGATTATGCCGATAGTATTCGTCCGCCGACGTTTAACGAACGGCAGACGGGCATTGATAAACATCGTATACGGAAAAACCAAAACGCAAATGCGTTACCGATACAAAAACGTGTACATAGCGCGGGCGAGTGGGCCGACCGGTCTAAATGGGGTACATTACACACCGGTTCTCGGCATTTTCCGTCTGGGTCGACCGGCGATCGAAACACGGACAAACGGACGGATATGTATTCGCCCGTTGATCGGCCACCGAATCCGTTTATTACCACGCGTGACCCGCGAATAACGAGTGAACGTATCTGAGGAAGGACCGTAACGATTACTTGCCTACGTCGTATTTGTGCAAAACGCACCGCGCAACGCAATATGGTCGGTCAGTTGGTAGAAACGTGACGAACCGAACGCGTTTAGGTTTCCGCGCCAGAAGATAATATCAAACGCGAATACGAAGTAACGTAAATATTTCACGCAACTATGAATAGCGGTTCGTGTTAACGATATCAAAAGGAATGGCTTACGTCGACCGTCCTGTTGTAATACCCTCCGGAAAACATTTCGATTCCCGCGTACATACAAAAACCGATTAGAAAAATGCATAAGTAACTTACCGGATTCGATTTATCATTTTTTATCACGTTCAAGAAGCGCTACATACATTAGATGCCACGCGCGGGGACGTTTTTTCGTGTTTTTATAATTATTGTGAAACTTCCGAATCACAATTCAAAACAGCGATACCCAACGTATCGAACGGAAGGAATTAAATATTTATATAATCGACAACAAAGCGTCATTGGTCGGCGTATGTAAATTCCGCCGCGCTCTAATATTTATCGCCGAATACGATTTTACAATTATTGACGCGCTTTGCTCTTCCGAAATACGATTTCTTCTTCTCGTTTGATTTCGACAAGTCCATATAATTTTGTGTCCCGAATATTTCGAAATTATTTTAAAAACTTTGAATTTTCAAAATTGTTTTTTACATTCAGCTACACGATCTTTTAATGTTCACACGGTAAACCTTTATATCAAACTTATCCATTATGCGTACAATACATATGGAACCGTATGGACATTTTAAATAACATAAAAGCGTTCGCCACAAACGGCCAATTTTTAGGATTTTCATAGGTGATTTTTAAGCTAACGTACTGGTTTGTTATGAATTATAGCCCGAGATTTACAAAAATAGTGTACAACAATGAAAAACTCGTTACTCGGATTGGTATCGGTTAGGTACTTTTTGTTATGTTTTGGAAACAGGTGAACAAACAGATACCGTAATTTCCGAGTATAGATTTATCTTTTATTATTCGAGCGTAAGTACGAACTTAGACTTCACGGATAATTATTAGGTATAAGTTATATTCAGGTATGAACCGAATGAGGTATGGAGTGAAACAAAGAACAAAAATTGAAACGAATCTCTCGGTATACTTTCATAAAGAATACGAAACGACACTTTACAACAAATGCAACGCCTAAAACTCGCGCGTTGTCTATACAAAAAACGGACGCATTTAAGTTATAGATAAACCGTATACGTCCACTTCCTTGACGTCAGTATTGAAATTCTCGCACGAAACCAAAACCAATCGTTTTTATTGTACATCAAGTCCCGTCACTTATAGCTCAATAGTTTTATACGTATTAACAATATGGGGAACAATGTGGGGAGCCAAAAAAAATACTGGCATCCAGCACGTATTCAAATTTCGAAATAAAATTGGAGGCTTTTATACTGAAAGGCCAGGGACATACGCTTTTCAATTTCCGAATATATTTTACTTAAAAAAGGAAGCTGGAAAAACGCAACCCTGACTTTGACATTTTAAACTTCGAACACTACCAATTGTTTATGCACCTTTGTGTCACAAGTTCCGATTTTTGGGCTTTTTTTATTTGGAAGTTATGGCATTTTCTCGTAGTAGCGGTATAACACTGCTGTGAAAATTTAATCTTGAATTTCCAGAATGATATTTATTAATAATATACACGTTTTCTTTTGATTTCATGTTTTGACATTAAATTATTAATAAATATTTTTGTTAGATTAATATGGAACGTAAATTAGTTTTGTTATGTTTATATATATATAATTTTTGACGAAATTTTATTATTTTATCAATTTAAATATTATTTTCCTAAAGATAAAAGTATAAACGGTAAGTCTTTTAAATAATTACTACACAGCTATTTATCGTTTTATTATACACTGTACGAATTAACTTTTTTTTTAAACAAAAATCTTTATTTTATAATTATGAAGTACGTCGTATTTTTTGCGCGTGTCAATTGATTAAATATAAACGTAGTAGAATTGTGGCAAAATATTAGTGTAAACTGTATTAGTTCGTTAAATACTATTTGTACGTGCTCTACATAAGGATATCTTATTCGAACACGTAAAGTTTATAACAAGTCTGCGTATAATTTTGATTAAAATCCTATCGTATTACACGCAAGATAATAGAAAAGGTTCTATATATATATATATATAGAATTAAACATAAATCGTGTTTAATATTGTATCGTCGCGTTTTATGTTATAATCCAAATCCATACGTCACGCGGTTGGATTAATATTAAGACGTATTCACGCTCGGCGTGCCATTCGATAATTTATTGCGGGTATTTTATATAAACAGATGGCACTTTATTGGAGCGTAAGCGAATGTGTTCCGAAAAGCCGCAATCTGTTTTTTTTCGTGGGTTATTTTCGTAACATTTGATTTTGAGTACGTTCAAATAGCGCAAGGTTAGGTATGCCTCGCGAGATTATGTCGAGCGATCATTGCATCGCCGCCAATGTTTCAATCGTTCCGAGATAACTATTTGTCTAATAATACGACACGTATTCAAAAAGTAAGAGCACTAAATGTTTGTATTTTTTTTAAAAAGATTGTAGTTTAAAAAAAAATGTTAGTATATTGTAAGTTTATATGTTATTTATTTTTCTACGTAGTCGTCTTCCCGCTCTATTATAAGTCGTATAGCTCTCCCGCAATTTCCTTCGTTTACTTTAAGACCTCTTGTTTCACCTGCTCATTTATTACAAATTTATTTCCATCCATATGAGTGTTAAAATAGACGAAAAGATGAAATCTGAAGGCGACAAGTCAGGAGAGTATGTAGGGTGCAATTCAAAACAAATGGAGGGGAATGTTGACGAAGGGAGTGTGTTTGTTGCACGACAACGCCCGGTTATATACGGCCAACGAAGCCAAGACGCTTTTGAACTCTTTTGGTGGGGATATTTTTTACTACCCTTCATACTACCCTGACTTGGAGCCTTCAGATTTTAATTTTTCCACCTTTCTGTAGACTCACAAGGGCAGAAAACATTTCTAACCAATAAGAAGGTGAAACAAGAAATCTTGAAGTGAACGGAGACGACGGGAGAGTTCAATGAGAAGGGCGTCAAAAAGTCTGTGCTTCGACTTACAGCCTGCATAGAACGGGAATGTGACTACGTGGAAAAATGAGTAACATATATAACTACAATATTCTGTAATTTTTTTAAAAAAGAATAAAAAATTGAGCACACTTACTTTCCGGATATGCTTGGTAATGTCCGAACACTGTTTCTTTGATTCGGTGATACGTTATGTTTCCCAATGACACAGCGTTCGAAGTCGTTAAATTATTCGTATTTTTCGCGCCGTGGACGATTCACGATAACGGCGTGCTGCTGACTGCGTGAGATTGGCATAAGCACGCGGTTCCGGTGACACCTAACCCGACATTTTGATAGTACCTACGACGAGATGATTAATAGGAAAAAATTGGACGAAAATATCGCGATATATCTTTTCGAAAGTACGTTTACACGGAGGTTCATTGTTGTCATTCACTGACGTGAAACGACTAACTTCAGTCGACCACCGTATGACGTATTGTTGCGGGGCTTCACGTGTTATAAACCGTCGCAGCAGACGCAACGACGCGCGCGTTTAAAATAACGATAATAATTAATACGTAAACGCGACGTACTTATTTATGACGCTTAGGAAACATCGTCCGTTTCATTACGTTATAGTCCAACGGGCGTACAAAACTAGCCCATCGTCGATCGGATAATAAAAGGTGGGCAATAAGCGCGTAGTAAATCAACGTACCTAGCGACCAGGGGTTTCGTTCGGTGAACGTGGGTAGAATGTCAGAGAACGATAGTACGTTCGATTTATTCTTATTGCAAGACCATGGTTAAGACACAGGCGATCGTCTGAAATTTTCTTTCGGTCCGCAATTCCTCTCTCCCTCACACAATCACGTAAGACGCGTTCACCGAAAATGTGTTTTAAATCGTCAATACTGACACGATCCCGTAATAATTCATTCCGGTCTCGTGAATCGACCACGTGTAAAATACTCATTACCATGTCGGTGCGACTACGCGCTAAAACACTAATTAACGGAACCTAATTAACTTTAACATTACGATCAACAACCACGAACTGTCCCTTTTTACTACAAATACGAATGAGCTTAATCGCGTGTAGAATTAATAAATTACGTCGTTGCCATCTAGTTATTATTTCTTTCGATTACTATTTTCTCTCAATTCATCACCTAACATAACGCGCTCGTTAATCGAAAAGCCTTCACAGTATTACTTCAGCCAGCGAATATGTCACCGTTTATTTTATAAAAAAAGCACGGTAAAAATATATACGAAATATACAAACATGACTAAACGGTACAGCAGATACGAAACCCCCGACTACACGGCCCTTTACAGTAAACATGATATAGAACGAAAGGGGCTCCTCGGCAAAAGAGGATTTATCGTCCGCGGTGTTTGTCGCCTTCCACCTGGTTCTGGCGATTGAGTCCAATGGGTACTCCGTCCAATCATCCAGCACCCGGACGGATAGTTACGTGCAACTCCTGAGAGTAGAAATGATCCGTACATCGCACTTGGCGCGCCCGTTTCCACTGTGTCGATGAGACGAAACGCGGTACGCCTTCAGCGGATCCGTTTCATTTCCATTCACTATCGATTCGATGACTTGCTCGACACTCGCGCTGCATCTGAAATGTTCAACGTCCGGATTTTTTCTTCGGCCCGGCCCGGTGGTCGAGCGGAAGCGAGAGAACTAGCTGGTGTTAGCGGATTTCCTCAGACTTTAACGGCTCCAATAAACTAAAGTATGAACCGATTCAGAGCCCTTGGTCCGACTGCCGAAGCAGTCACTCAAGCCTTGTCACCATAACAAAATGAGTACCACGACGGGGTTTTTTCAACTACTGGAAAAATGAAAAAAAAACGCATAACTAACGAAATACGAAGTCCTTAAACATATTAAACATTATTGCTAGGTTAAATAAATAAAATGTAAATTTAAATATTCTTTAATTTGTTTACTTATAATATCAGTGTACATATTCGTGTATTTGTTATTTAGTTATTTTATTTGTGATTTACCATTGTGTAACTAAAGAAAAACGATTATCTTGACAAAGTAGTATTTATTTTATACGAAAAAATGCCCATAGACGAAAACGTCGTCAAACTGATAAGCATTTTACACGTGCTTACTTACATACGTGTTTGAGCAATTTATATAAACAATATGACAAAATCGAACGTAACGTAAATAAGTATACATTTCCCTTACGTATTCCAATATGTGTAGTATTGTAAATTTCTCGTTTCGATAGTCGTATTCCATCCTTTCTCCACATCCAAACTGACCGAATGTACAGCCTATTCGTCACTGGTAAACATAAAATAATTGGTATAATTTAAGCATCGCTCATACGTTATTAAAACTTATGACTGATAATCATGCTGACTATAATTATACTACCGTTATCAATCTAATATTATACGTATTCTATTTGGAAAACGTTAATTATTTATGCCTTGATTTAACGCATAATATCAATTCATTAATGAATATTTTACTAACGGTAGTCTGGGTATGTGGTTAAAGAATTTACGTACGTACATTATCATGTGTATAATAATAACGTAAGTAATAACGTATTACCGTATAACTAGAAATAAATATTTAAGGTATACATTTTAGACTATAATGACTAATAAATTGTTGGTGTACCTTTTAGATGTTATAATACATTTTACAGGTACCCGGTTTCTTTTTTGCTATTCGCCTGATAGTAAAATGTCGATATTTTCAAGTTCAACGTGAGAACGAATATTTTTTTGGGATTTTAGACATCTACAGTAATTGTGATTGAAAATAAAAACTATTGTAAATTCTTTTGATATGAACCATAAAACCAATAAATTAAAAACGACTTTAGTATATATACAAAATATATACGTATAATGAATATATTTATTATCGGATAGCCAAGATTTTGCGTGTTTGAAATAATCCACCTGAAAAACGTTGACAACTGTCGAACAAATACATTTATCATATATTATATTTTAATCGATATTATTCTCGAGGTTAAAAAATGTAAACGAATATAATTGAAAATAGTTATTTTTTAACGTTTTATTTCTATAAAATAACATTGTGTTCAATACGTATATTTTAATATAGCGCCTGAAATTGATGCCAAGTTATTTACCATCGATAAAGATGAGGTTAATGTATATATTTATACAAGTATACCGCAAAACATTTTGTAACATAGGGAATATAAATCTAAAATGTAAAATTATTCGTGGCGTTGAAATAAATATTGTTTACAATGATTTAATATTTGTCAAGACAGCTTTAAAAAGTTGTAAATTGTAAATAAGGTTCTCTGTCACTAGTATCACTTCTGAATGTAGTTCTATTGAAGTATGTAGTGCATATATTAAAATATTGTTGTTGTCCAAAGTTTAAATATCACTCGTAACGCCGATGATCCCTTAAAACGTTTTTAACTTGTATGTATTATAATATAATTTGTTGGAGTTGTATAATCGGGTAAGCGTTTCGTGATTGCTTTGGCATAGTAATCATAAGATACAACTTCAATCTATTGAGCTTCTATGAGTGTTTTGCTTTAGGAATTATAGTGTCACATCAGTCCAAGGATGTTGAATAAAGGAAGGGGATATTAAGTTGGATAAGGATTTAGTTAGGTGATCGGCAACCTTATTGCCATGAATATCAATGTCGCTGGGAATCCATAAAAACTGAATAGCGTAATTTGATTGACGAGAAAAAATTGATTTGATAGCCGGTATCGTTGGCATGAATGAGACATTGATGACCAAGTCTTAAGAGCCGCTCTTCAATAACACTTATGTATACATTGGGAAGTATTGGACTAAGGCAGCCACCCTGTGGTAGACCAATGAATGTAGAATGAGTGTTACATTATACAAATGGAGAAGAGAAAACACGTTCTCTTTTGTTGAAAACAGACAGCAATATATTGGAGGAACACTGAACGATAAGGTTGGGTCTGTCCCTGCAAAGCCAACGTTGGCAGATAATACGGATAAAAGACGCCGACACAAATCCTATATATAACAAATATTATTGATACACTACTGGTAATGTAACCCTATGGAGGCATCTTTGAACAGAAAATTAAACAAACATCGCCGTAAGATGATACACCGAATAACCCTGTTCCTAAATCCTAAATATAGAGCATATATATAAACCGGTTTATCTATAAATTAATAAAATAAGATCTTAGTCTTTAAATTTTGCATTATTAACTCTATTCGAGACTTTATTCTATTGACGAAATTGGTGAACTTTCATTGTTTTGCGAAGTAAAATGGCCTATAAAAGGAAATAATTTCTAAATTTTACAATTTAAACGAACAAGTTCCAGAATTCGTAAAGAAATATTACGAAACGCCTGATGAATTTTCTACATTAAAATACTATACGTTATGCCTATGTTATCCTCGCTATGAGGATAATCGTGAGAGATATTTTCAAAACACTTTTCTATTATCGTTATTATTATATATTTGGTGAAAAATACTCGATAGCAATAATAAGCGACATATGTTCGACTGTTCGGCCTTCACGGTCATTCTTTTTCGTCGGGATCCGGCATACAGTAATGATAACAGTTCGTGACATAATAACGATTTCTGTCGGTTCTGTGTATTTGTGTGTAAATAGTTGTCGAACCACGTACGTCCTGCTGAGACATTACTCGCGGCATGTGTCGATGGCAGGTCCATTATTCCTCCCGCGTGACGTATATATGTATATTTTGTATAAACGAACGGGTTGAAACGTCGCGCGAAACATACTCTTTTACGAAATATTAAAAAAAAACACCGTGTTACGCGCATTGAAAATCTACGAACGAATTATCGTACACGAATACGTGGAATAAAAAACCGTAACAGATAACGTAAAACTAAGCAAATCCGACTACACGAGTGATTAACTATCGAGTCGTAGGACTCTAATAATATGCAAATATCATCTCCCTAATCACGCACGGTTATATGTAGCTTATATAAAAAATGAAATCTATTCGGGTCTTTACAAGACTGTTATAATATATTGCGTCGTAAAACCGAATCTCGTGACCAACCAAGGCACGTCGTGTTGCTGCTCGTTAAATTTCGATTTAAACGTTTTTTATGCGTCTGCACTGTGCGTGCGTGCATGCGTACGTGCATGCGTACGTGTGTGTGTGTGTGTGTGTGTGTGTGTGTGTGTGTGTGTGTGTGTGTGTGATGTACGGCTATTTTAAATACATCATATACTTACATTTATTTTAGACATAGTACATTTTTATAAGGGTTATTAATAATATTTATACAAATTTGTTCAGTAATATTTAATTTAAAGGTCGAATTATGAGCTAAACATCAAATATATCGTTTAAAACCCAAAAGAAGTGGATTTATATTATTTCTTTTCAAGATTACACTAATTTTTATGAGTATTTATTACGAACGAGTTAAAATGTATAATATTATTTCAATTACGGATTATTTCTACGTCGAGTAAATATAATTCGAATCGAAAATATTATTTTAATCCGCATATTTATATTACATTGCCTATTGGTACTTATATTAGAATTATTATCTTCTTTTCTTTATTTAGATTATCGTTATAATTTAATACAATAAATTAAATATCGTTATTTTATTTTCTATTTTTATTATGATATCTGAGGGAAAAATAATACTACAATATTACCTAATAAAGGCTACTTACGTTTGTTTATTGTATAAACACATTTGTATCCGTCGTAGTTACGCGAAGTTATGTAACGAATATAATTACTCGTTATTTCATCTAAAGCGAAAAATTTTCGTTAATTTGTATTACACACGTTTGAAATTTAACCATTGAAATATCATGTGTTCACTACCGTCGAACTCAATGACGAATTCCATTTGTCATTACGTTATTTTTCCGCAATTTTCGTGTCAATAAATCATTCTGGGACAATTCGTTATCGACAACATGAACAATTATTAAACGTATAACTACTATACGAATTATAACGAGGCAATATCCCAATCCGTACTGCGCACATAGTGTGACGCATAAGTTTAAGTCGTAGCTTCAGTATTATGGCCACACGCGTGGTGGACGAGACGCACCTAGGTTTCTGCAATCTGGATGGTATCCCGAACGCGCTTGCCAATCAAGTAAATGATTGTTTACACGGGCATCGTGTAAAACATGATATCACATTGAGCCAGGGTATTTGCAATATGTGTACATATCGAAGAAGAATACGTCCTTGGGCCCGTTTTCGTGTTGACATCTGGTCCATTTACGATAATATGAAGTATTATATAATGTGCAAGTTTTTATATATAAATATTGTCTATGTTATAAGGAATACTAAGTTGTAGAATGAAACATTATAATGATTTAATACAATGAATGATTTATATTGTATAGAAAACGAATTTGTTCGATTTGTTTTTTTTTTTGAATTGTTCGACCAATAATTTTAAATATTCACACGCATTTATGTTGGTAAAGTAAAACGAATTTTTCGCTTTTGTTACGTCTACTTACTTCTATAATTGTTTGAACGCATTTTTCAACGCATATTAAATGGTTATTACGTCATTGGTTTCATATTTATTTACCGTCGATGTTTTCCATTGAACTTTTATGAAAACAGTATTGTTTAATTTCAAATTCAACAACGTGAATAAGGTTGGGTTCCGACAGGAAATATCGAGAAAACGAAGAAATATTTTTAAAATAAAGTTCAAAAAAGTATAGAAATAACGTCGGGAAAATTGTCATCGTGGTACGTTTCGAAAAACAAGTTCCGTATATTATGGTAACGTGCGTGAAACGGTTTTCGTGTAACGATCGTTTATCGGCAACGTGGGTACTGTCGACTATATTTTCGAAAAAGTTTAGTTCGTGATTCGAGGAACACATTTTATTATAATATACTATACGGTTGTACCATTTAGTAACTATGTATCCGCGTGCGAGGCTGTAAACCCATAAACGTATATTATACGAATAGGGCGTTGTCGTGAGTATCAAAAAGCGGTAAAGAAGATGTTACCGAGCGATAGAAAAGTAAACGTAAATAAAGGAACGAAAATTCACCGTGTTTGTGCGTGGACGAGTGAATGGATAAACGGATTTTCATTAAATAACGCGCGCGCGCGTGCCAGACAATTATAAAATTTGAAAAAAAAAGAAATCCTCCTCCGGTGTGGGTGACGAGGTGACGCGTCCCGGACGAAAAGTTTATTAATATCGGAGGCAAACAGACAAACGTTCGTTGTGTTTTGCATGTATAAGCCATTCTTGGGATAGTATTTATAAACGGGTTTAAATTTCGCATAAAACGCACGTTAGTTATGTGCTCGACACGGACGACGAACTTTTAACCGAAATTAATCGATTGTTTAACCGCCGTCATGGACAAATATCCGTCAATTTCCAACAAAACCGAGAGAACGGTTTTTCAATTTTTATCGTTCGTTTATTTTGTCCGTCGATATTTTCAATTATTAAAAACATTTCTGGAAGTGATTACGTATTGCATATGGGCGTACAATTAAATACATTCGCGGCGATCGTTTCGTAGGAGGCAGAGCCCTTCCTTTCCCATTGTGATTTAAGGTATATTTTAATGAAAGAGGCGTCGTCGTCTCATGCACGTTCATAGCGTAAATATAAATTACATATCCTTATTGTTTTACGTACGGCGCGTCGTCGTCAAAACCAGGTATATGTAACACGATAATATACGCTAGAATGATTTCTAATCGTCGTCGTTTAAAGTCCGAATCGTTAGTAGTTTTACCGAGTACGCAGTTCAACGGGAGTAAGACGTTTGGACGATTTGTTTGACAGAGAATACGTAGAAAAAAGTTTATGGCCCGTGTAAATGTTCATATTTTAGGATAAAGGGCGTACGCTTTAAGAAATTCGCCTCTTTTTATGAAGTGTATTTCGTAGAGAGGTTTATTAACCGACTCTTTTTTCGCCTTTTCTTTTCACCGTAGTAAATATATTACGTTTTAAACTTCAGTAACAAGTGTACGTATGACGCGTTTTTAAGAAACTATTAAACGCCGTATCTTATATACTTGTACAGATTGTGTTGAAATTAGATAGCATTTTTCTTTTATCGTGTAAAGTGCGTATCGCTTATTCCGTCACCGGCAACAACGATGACCGGTTTTCCCAATAAAATCCGCGTACATTAAATTATGATGTCAGTCTTATATTTGCTACTCCGTTGGCCATAGCTCATAGCCACCCCAATAATCCGTAAATATCGATTCGTGGTCCGCTTTCCGAACCTTTTATTTTATATTTACGATCTTGCGTAATTCGGCGTTTTACATTGTTCGTAAATGTTACAATGTCTAAAAGTCGTAGCAATGTTTTAACCTCATTAAACCAATAAATTGCGTTATGTAATAAATCATACCGCACAATGTTTCACCTAGGGACGGCGCTATTGCGTATGGTTAATTGTGTGACAAAAAAAATCGTTTGCACGAAAAACAATGTCGATCATAAAAACACTTTGGTACCACTTTGCGCTGAAGTGTTTTAAAACGAAAAGCAAATGAAAACGAAAAATAAATATTTTCACGAAGTGCGAAAATAAAATCTGATAATAAGTTTAATGATGATCTTTGTTTGATTACGATAATGCTAATATATCTTGGTACAAACTTCAAATTTGAGTACACAATAAAAGAATATTTTTGATGAAAGTGCATCGAACTATTATAAATCAAAACATACAGAAAAAAATATCATTGTCAATTATTATCGTAAAACATAACTTTCATAAATCGTTGTAATCAAACGTTTTTATTAACTAAACTACATTTTCAATTATTTGAAATGTTTTTAATACTGTCGTTTTATTTAGTTTTGTTTTTTGTTTAACTTGTATTTACGGAAGAAATAGTTTATAGAGATTGAATACTTTTTAAAAAATGTTTTATTAATATTTAAGTATTTTGGTATTTTGTTTTGTCGATTATATTTGATGAATAAATATTTTTGTTTATAACCCCAAAATTGAGGTGAACTAAAATTGTATCAAGTTTCGTTGATTTTATTTTTTTATGAATAAAATGTAAAAAAAAATTACATATAAACGCGTATAATTTGGATAAAAGCGTATTTTTGCGTATGTCTTAAAATTTTAAGAGAAAATTTGGTGCTTATTTCAAGGTTTTTTGATGCATAAAAACATATTACCGTAAGCTTTTTAAATGCACACAAATCTGGGTTTTAGTTATGTATTGAAATTTGCAATTAGTGTATTTGTATATCGTGTTGAAGAATATATATATACTTGAATATGTTTTAATGTTACGACTATTGATAATTGTTTATTTTTAAAATTGCGCTAATAGTATTTATAAAGTATAGTTATCAATTTTCGTTATTAAAATACATATATCGTGATTGATATCTTCACAATGTCACGAAACAATTTATACAATTTGTTAGTCTTTTAAAAACGTTTCGACTACATTTTATAAAGGTTCTCCAAATAATATTTCTTAAATGTAAGCATTTCTCCGTCGCTCTGTGGGAGACGAATCGAACGTGTCAACGACGACGAAGCAAAATAAAATTTATACGATATGACGTCGTAGTTTTGAGGTGGATATTCCGTTAATGAGGCCGTAACGACCGACGTGGTGGTACACAGAGTTCAGGAAGGGCCGCCACGTACAATGTGAGATAGGGACCATAACTCAAAGTGGCAGTACGAGTGAAGTTTGGTTACCCGGGTAATTACGGTACGATGAGAAGTTTAAAGGAATCGTCGTCGACCGGGTCAGTGGAATATGCGAGTAAGGACAATGGGGAGCGACGGGAAACGCGAATACGCAATGTACGTATACGCGTTATTATATTTGCAAGTATATTTATAGTCTTCGTGAATTCATCGATAATAAATGTCTGTGCGAACGACGCGTGGTTTTTGTAATGAAAACGTGAATAATGGTAAACAAATGGTTACGAATTACGTTACACGGCCGCAACATTAATGTAGAAATAAAAACGTTAAAAACGAACTTTAGATATTCGACGGGGACGCTGGCCAATATCTTTCTGTGTGCACGGCATGTATTTTCATACGTCGCTACGCGATTGCAAATGCGAATGGGTTGTTTACAATTAAACGTCTAATATTCGGGCAGTTCGATAATGGCCAGTGTTCGAACGAATTTCGCTAACGAATTTCTCGAGCACGGCATACGCGTCATATTCTACGCGAGCGACGGCCGCCGGCCGTACGACGACGACGGCCGTTCGTTGTTTTTGTTTCTGACCACGAGGATTTATACCGTACTGAGGCTCGTAAATCCGTTCGCGCGCCAAATCAGACGTAAGCACGTGTATATATCGCGCGCGTTTTATGCACGTGTGTACCCGTGTGCTTCGCGGCGTTATCAGATATTACGTATATCGCCGGGTCGGATACAATAATAAATATGGTACGTACGTCCAACACACATCGTCTCGCGGAGTGCGATACCCGAGACGACGGGGAGTGTTGTACGGATACAACTCACCGCTGTTACATACAGCTACATACACCTGGCGCGGAGAAAACATTTATAATAATATATTACGTATTCCGGTACAGTAGGAGTGGTGATGGTGTTGATGGCGGTAGTATATATATGTCTGTGTGTGTGTGTGTGTGTAGAAACTTCGGTCCGTATGTACAGCGCGTTAGGCTTTTACGTCGGGACGATGAGGTGAAGAAGACGATACGCAATCCTGTGTCACGCGCGTTGGCAATAAGAAAAAGTTATTATCGGATGTTTCGTACGCGGCAGTTTCATTTACCAGATTTTGTTTGACAGACTTCGAAACGCGCTGGAATTCGTCTGCCGCAACGAATTTTATAAGAGGCGCGGACGGACGAGCGATCAACACAACGTCGATACTTTTTAACGGCTAAACAACATACGCCCGCAACCGCGGTATAAACTCCCGAGCAATGAACGCGTCTTATCCAACCCGTGACTATTACCACCGCTGACGACGAGTATAATGTTTATTTTTAACCGTTAGACGAGCGCGGCGTAAAAACACGAGAGCGGCGCAGAACGGTCCGCGGGAGACCGTCGTGGCCCATACGACTTCGCGCTGTTTGCTTTTTAACCGCGCGCGCGAGCGTGTGTGTTACTATTGACGGGACTAAAATATTACGCCGTTTGAAACGCGTTTGGTAAACATCGGCCGTCTGGAGAACTCGTAAACGCGACGGACCGAATTAAATCTTAAAACTGGCGCATTGACATTTATTCGTAAATAACGTGTACAACTCGTAGCGTGGGTATGGACATGTTTACGCGGTAAACAATAGGTACTTACGATAAACGTTATTCGAATACACGAACGCGCCCACGTATTGTGTTCTTTCCGCTGCCTACAGTGTCTATACCGTACAATACATTAGGGGAGGGGGAATTCAGTACGCGTTTTAGATCGGAACGAATTCTAACTTGTTATCTTCGACACACGGATTGTCATCCGTTGCCCCGTGCAGAGACACCCAAGGAATACGCGCAGTTTCCGAGTTCTGTCCGGGTTTCGTGTAATCGACAGTTCAGGGAAGACGCTCGATACATTTGGTCGTTCCGGTAACTAATACACGTACGTGGCAAATAATACAATACGGCGATCGTTAGTCGTTTACAAAAACAGAACCGACGTTCATACGCTCCGGTTATTTTCGAAAATATTTATGTCGTATTTATCGACGAAATAGTCGTATTATTATTGTTATTTATCTCGTTATAATAATTACGCGAGCAACCCTAAGAACGCTTTCGCCAAACTCGAATTGAGAAGAGGAACGACGCACTAAGCTACGTATATTCATCGGCGGAGATTATACGTATATGTGCCTCGTGCCGAACGTGCTTCGAACTATATAAAAGAATAATTTATTAACGGCCGTCGAAAACGTGTCGTAGCGTCCCGCCAAACGACCGACGGGATCTAATCCGGGGACTACGAGCGTGCAACTACCGTCATGTAGGGTATAGAATCGGTTAATAACGTTTTACGGTCGTCGACGGCGTTTTTAAATTGTGTTTGTTTAGCAATCGCGTTTCCCTGTCGATAAGAATAATAAAAACACAGCGCGCGTATTTACGAAAACAATAACTCGTACGCGTATACGAAGGGACGAATGTTCGCCCGGACGTGGTCCCTCGCGTGCCGCGCGATAATAATTTTCTCGGCACACCGTCAACCTTCGCGCGGACGTCGCCGATAGTTACCGTTAGCAACCCCCGTGAGGTTTTTCGCGTTTAGTCCGTCGTCAAAACCGTGACGTGCTTCACACGCACAATGACCGCGTGCGCGAGTTATATTGTTTTTTTTTTCATCGCGTCTAAAACACGGAACGCAAGCGTAAATGGGCCGCCGACCGTACGCGTTCCGGCGTTTAAAACTATATAAATTTACACGACGGTGATTTTTGTTGGGTTTTCGTATCCGGGGAGAGTAATTAACGTTAAATCGCCTACTCCCTTCGCGATTAACACGACCAAGAGAAAAACTACACCGCGTTATGTTTACGACGTGTTATTCAACTCCTGTAAAATAACGCGGCACGCCGATTGATTTGCTCGAATTCCGAGACCGTTTGTTCGGTGTCAAAATTTAAATACGCGCCGAACGGAAAACGGTATGTAAATAAATGACGGCAATCGGACAGTCGATGTGACAGGTGACGGAGGCTACGAACGACATTTCGTTATTAAACACGCGCCCGAACCGACCTCGGTCGATGCCCATTTGGCATCGGTCGAGTCCGAAACTGTTGAACGTATTTGTCGGACTTTTGACGTTTCGTCAAATATTTCGCACGAGTCACGTCGTTAATTGAATACTAAACAATTTGAAATCGCGTCGTTTGTTTATTGTTTTATAATAATAATATTTTTTTATATTATTCTCTATTTTTTCGTTCGCTGCGCGTCGTGAAATGTATAATGTCACGCTTTGACATTGTATGATATTCGTAGGATAACGAAATTCAAGTGTTATTGAGTGCGTATTAAAAAGCTACGACTGTCTCCGCCTTCCCGCACTCTGTGATTCCCGAATAAAAATGACTGTAGTTTTCGATCGTTTATTTCAAAGGTTATTATTATTGATATTGTCACTATATATATTTATATATATATATCGGTCAAGATCAGATTATTCGAAATTGTACCGCAATTTAGGAGACCTCTCACGTTCGCAAAAATATATGAATATGAAACACTTTTATAGATAAATTAAATTCGATTATTAATCGCCACGAGTAATTTAATTCGTCGTAAAATTCAAAGTGTATTTCTTATGTTTTAAAATAAATTCAGAATAATTCCGCGGACCTCCATCTATGGACCCCAATTATCATCAGTTCCATGAACCCCTTTGGTATGGACTGACATGTACCTATTTCTTCGTTAAGGTTTCACCGAATACTTTTTGTTTTAAGACCGTAATGTTATTTCAATGCTTGA
Source organism: Geopemphigus sp. TES_GeoC_2020 (assembly GCA_025469175.1). Lineage (NCBI taxonomy): Eukaryota > Metazoa > Arthropoda > Insecta > Hemiptera > Aphididae > Geopemphigus > Geopemphigus sp. TES_GeoC_2020. The sequence continues at coordinate 44,955 of JAIPRN010000571.1, forward strand.
GTTTTCGTCAATACTCGTAATCACCGAGCGTTCGAACGTTTATTATTTAAATTACAAATAAGCTTGTCAAATTTGTTTTCAAATTTTCTTTAAATTAACACAAGCGTTATTTCCGCGCGTTATTTTATACTGTTCAAAATCGAAATATTTAATTTCAATAAAAATATTGACGGCTAAGTCGATAGTTTTACGTATTTATTTTATTTATCTATACGTAAGCGTGGTAATTTTCAACACGTTACTTGTAAGGTATATTATCATGGTGAACAGTTCAGAGGAGGAAATTAAATTATTGTTGATAAAAAATAAATATGTTTAACCCCCTTTCACATTCCTCATTAGGAGTGTTTATGTGCGTCACTGTCCTAACTATACTATTGTATTATATACGATATTAGACGCCACAGCGAACGTCAAAAAATTAAACACATCTTTTAAATATTGGATTTAAACGGGGGATATTATTTATTATAAAACCCGTGTAATTTATAATTGAAAAAAAAATAACTGGGAAAAATCCGTACTAGCGAATATATTTGATTTGTCCGCGTACGAAAGACGTCTCGATCATTTTCTTTTATATTTACGGAAGTGTCAAAAAAACGATTTTCATTTCGTGAAACGGAACGAAGAGAATCGGGTGGCTACGATCCGTACGCGTACAATCGGCAAGGCCGTAGCTGGGACCAAAATGTCAGAGGGCGCTTTTAATTCCGATCAACCATTATTATAGTTACGAAAATTAATTTGCCTCGAAAAAAACCGAACGATATTTATAATAGGTACGTTGATATTTCGTAAGCGTATCACGTGCATGATAATTTTACGAAATTAAAAACAAACGTATTTTTTTAAGTACAAACGTCGGCAGTTGTATCGCTCACTTTTGCCAAACGATCGTTGCGACAATACCCAAATAATATGGCCCAAATATAACACGGCAATAATAACTCCGCAGATATCGTACGTTCGTTTACAATTCACGCGGGATACGATAATTATCGATAATTGAGTTTTATTCGATCGCGACGAGTGTATTGCCGTAGTTAAAGTATAACGCGATTTCGGAACGGAGCGGCACCCATTTGTATGATACGCCTTGTAACAACAATCGTACCGTCAGTCGATCGGTTTCGCATACGCGATACACATTTTTGGGATCCAATTTACGTCCGCAAAACGAAATCACAACGAGCGCTCGACTCGGTTTCGCGTGATCATCGGCTTTCTTGCCGGTATATCCGTATTAGAAACAGGTACATGCCCCGATATTATACACGGGCGTGTTGTATAATTATAATGTAATATACGTATTGCGCGGATGGTGTGCGGTTATTGAAAAGTCACGTATCACGTTTACATTGCACACTGCACGCGCATACAATAGTATTATAAACTTAATGTTAACGGTTTTCCGATACGAGAAGTGCGTGTCCACCCGCTCGCTCGTGTGTGTGTGTGTGTGTGTGTGTGTGTGTGTGTGTGTGTGTGTGTGTGTGTGTGTGTGTGTGTGTGTGTGTGTGTGTGTGTGTGTGTGTGTGTGTGTGTGTATGTGAACGCCAACGCGTATTTACGACAATATTGGTCACGATTCCATGAGGCACAATTTCATATACATCGGGTACACGCCGACTAATTATCGTTATTATTATTCGGAACTGATCGCGTGGGTTCGGTAAGAAATACGATAGGGAGAATAATTTTTCGTTTTCAATTAGTCTACGAGTACCGTGGGGTGAAAACGGTTAAATATTACGAGAAATTCGATTGCGCGTATTTGTTTTTTTCATTTTCATTCCAAACGGCACTCGTTTACTTATCACTTGATTCGGCCAAACGTGTTCTCTTTTTTTTAATCAACGTTACCGAGTTTATTGACAATCTAAATAACGAATAACTACTATTGATTGTATCCATTTTAATGCATGCAACTACTTACGATTACTTATTATAAAAAAATAATATATATATATATGCTTTTAAAATATTTCGATTTTAATAATGGAATTAATAATAAATTTAATTTTCTAATCATTTCGTAAATTGTGTTTAATAGGCCTTCTGATATTTTGAAAACTAAATCGGACACTGTTATTCGGCGTTGGTAACAAGAATTAATACGACGTCGTTAATTATTATATAACTTGGCCAACGCGAAAATCGAAATTCCGTTATACAGGCAACGTAGGTCGTGCGATAAACATTTCGTATAATTTTAGAAAATCGAAACATACGCGTTATACGAACGCTTTTTGTTAAGCATTTATTTGTCAACGCGCGCGAAATTAAAAATAAACTCACGCGAAATGATTGCATCACTTGTTTAGAATTAGCCCAAGCCATGAGTTCGATTTTCTCGAATGAGGAACGTCGCGTGGAGACGCCGTTACAAGAATACAATATTACAATGATATACTACGCTCGTTAAATTTACATCAAACCGTTAACGAATTTCGAACACGACGATAATTAATACTGACATTCGGAGGTTTAGACATTCTGAGCTAAAGAAGAAATGAAACGTTACGATTAAACTAATACGTTTTCGGCAGCGAAATGCTCACTAAGAGTTTCGTACGATTTCGGAAAGCTAACAAACAATTAGTAATTGAATACGGATATGTTAGAGTAATCGATCGATTGGTATATTTAATTCGAAAGCGCGCAAGGAAATAGCACGGAGAACAATAATTACCGAGCGTTTTATTGTGTTAAACGTAATAAACAAATAGAGATAATCAGTAACGGTGTTTTCGACTTTTAAATCTAAACACTTCTTCATAATTCACGGACCGCGACGTATTAATGACCCAAGTCACGAACTGCGGACAAAACACGCGTTGCATGCTACATGTTCATTACAGTATATAGATATTTCCATTTTTAAGAATCCGATTTACGAATAGTGGTATGTTTGCACATTATTTAACATTTTTGCGTAAATAGATCGCGAATAAAAATTACAAACACCGACATGAACGTTTTTATCAGTGCTAGATCCAGGACATTTGGCGCCCGGGGCTAATAAAAAAGCCGCGCCCTTTATTGCGCGCACTATTACTCGCCAGGACAATCCGTAATTTTTCAACTATTTAAAACATACAAAACATAATAATGTTTATATCGCGAGTAATTACGTTTCGTAGTTAAATTAACCATGGTGCTCGCGTTTAAAATATTTTTAAAAAATTCGTTTTCTGACCTTTTCCGCGGCAAAATCGTTCATTATGTACTCGTGAATTTCATCTACCAATTTTTCATTCTAATGACGACTGATTAGTTGTTTTAGTAACTACCATTGTAACATACATTTGGAAAACAACTAATATATTTATGTACGCGTTTCGCGGATATTATTCGTCGTAGTTTTATTTAAATACGAACGATTTTTAGGATTCGTAAAATATGTATACCGATCATTAACCATTTATACCGTACGAATTTAAACAACGGAAATAACACGACAACGTAATTGTGCACGAAGCACATTGACGAAAGCGATCATTTTCCAATCCGATAATATTTAACAGTGAACAATCGCTCAATTAAAGTCTATATAAATAATACGATAGGTACAACGAAATTATTATCGTTACAAATTGATCTAGTCGATTATTGTTTGTCGTTAAACTATGTCGACCATTACACAGTCGTCACCGTCACTCGACAACCGGATCGATAAAAGTTCAACGATTTCGATAGCGCGTTTTTTATACGATATTTAACCGGAGTTACCTAGTATTTGATACATTTGAATTCCTATTTGGACGAATAAATTACTGTGCATGGAACAGTTCACTGTACAACACAATATATAACTGAACTATAGTTAAATCGCGAATACATAACGTGATATTAATTTTTTCCCATAGCCGATACCGAAATTTGTTTAAGGAACATAAATTGTTCAATCTTTGAATAATTTCGAGGCGTCCCTAAATAACTGACGGCCGGAACAAGATCCACTCTATAAAACCGATAGTGGTTAATATTAGTATTATGAATACTTACGGGAGTCCAGCGTCGGGTTTGCCTACAAGCAGAACAAGCGGGCGATTGGAGCGGCAAATTTACCGCTCATAAATAATGAAAAAACATTAACCTCCGTAGTATTTTAATTGTTGATTAGTAAACGCGTCGAATATCGTCGCGATCGAGATGAATAAAATAGCGTTTAGCTATCTCCATGGCCATGATCGATGGGTAGTCGAGTTTGTTAAAAAAGTTTAATTGGTGATACGCGGACTGAATTTTGAACGTCCGTGTTTTTCACGTTGACAATTATATGTTGCGTGCTCGCGTGTTGGAAAACCATCAAACCTTTTAATTTATGCACCCGATAGACTAACGAGACATTTTGTTAAAGATCTTGCATTAAGGTGAATAAAAAAAAGCGTTTCATCAATATGTTTATTTGTTAATATCTGATATATCTATATTATCACGCACCTATAGGCATGACAGTATCTCCGAATCACCTAATATATATATACACACACTGTGTTGGACAAAACAAAGTATGCGCTTCGAATATTTTCACATTTATATAATGAACTAGTTAATTCTAACGAATAGAATAAAATTAATTCTAACAATAAGAATGTTGCTACTCTTAATTTTAATTTTTGACTGAAATAATTTCAAAAACTTTTAAAATGTTTAGATAATTTAGTTTTATTTAATATCGCATTTATCTTAGACAAAATAAAGTATGTGGTTGAATACAAAAATATATCATTATTGTTTAAAAAGTTCTATTAATTATTAATCTACTTATTAATACTTTGTACGGCCTCCTTTTGCTTGTATGATCACTTGCTAACGTTGGGGCATACTCTCGACAAGATTCCTAATGTACTTTCGATCGATGTTTTTCCACATTTTTTCCAAGACTTCAAATAACTCGATTTTGTTTGGTACGTTACCCTTGTCAACCTTCTGATTTAGAATGGACTATAGGTTTTTAATGATTGTGTGGATCAATCCAACAGTTTACGTCGCCAAATACGGAAAAAGGCGATCGTTTTACTAGTGACACGTTTTGAGTCATTATCTTGTTGAAATACAATCATCCTTTAAAGAAACATTTAACAAAAACTCCTCTACATTATCATACCATCGATCTTGACTAGATTTTCTAAACCTAACCGCGTAGAACATCCCAAATTCTTCATTATCTGCGAGCGTGATCATCTGCGTAATTACAACGGATCATTTGTATCAATTTTACATTGTATAAATCGCTTATAACAAATCGTTACGGTTCCCCGAACTGATCCAATTGCGATAATGCGGATTTTACGTTAATTATAGATATTCGCGAATCGGTAACTAATGGCTTATCGTCACTTTTATTTGTCAAACTGCATGCAATTGTTGGCTACCAATTCACGAACGTTTTTAAAGTGTATTCAAAAGCATTTCCGCGTCAATTTATAGCTTTTTTTGGTAATTTGGCGGCTTTGACAGCCAAATAGTAGTTGTCATACCATCCTAATCCACCAATAATCAAGAGCTTACCGTATTATTATTTATTTCCAGTCATATCGTGTGTAGTCTACAATATAGGTAGTCTATTTATACGGGTACAAATAAGCTAACGAGTATGTTGTTGTTACTGAAGAAAAATAAAACTCCCTTATTTTGTCCTGGGTAAATATGACGACAAATAGAACTAAATTAATTATCTAAAAGTTTGTAATGTTTTTTGGTCAAAAATTAAAATATGGCGAAGAAACTTTCGTTTTATCGGAATTAATTTTATTCTATCCGTTAGGATTAACGAATTCTGTGTACGAATGTGAGAATATTCGAAGCGCTTATTCTATTTTGTCCACCACTGTATACGCATATTCCGAATAGCTATTATTCATACGTCTGACGCCTATAATTATTATCAGCTCAGGTCGGCAGGCATGACTATAGCCGAGTACTAATTAGCGAAAAATATTCGTTTCGCGTTGAAAAAACACGATCACACGGGTCGTATATTTTTCGACAGCACTCGTGGCGGGTATAGACTACAGCTGTGAGCGACGGTCGAGTTTTTGTTAGCCGCGCGGGCTTCTTCTGGCCGTCCATCCGAGTCGGGCCATAATCTGCAAACGGCCCGTCAACCACGTACCCTCGGGGAAACTCGCTGGTGCGAATCGTGCGCGTTCCGCCTAAATATGTTAACATCGCGTTCGTGAACGTGTACGTAACAATAAAAACGAAAGAACCGAACATCGTAATTACAATTAGGTTTCGCGGCTGAGAAATAATAACGCGGACGGAATACCAACAACGTTTATTAGACGACCGCGCTTCGCCTTAGGTGTTTTTTTTAAACCGACGGCGGCGGGTTAATCAATATTTATTATCGTGCCCCGAACAAATATTATTATATTCCATTAACACGGTAACTTCCAGCTAATATTATCGTTCAATTATGACCGAACACTCCGACAACGACAATTTATTATTAATACTGCCGGGACGTACTTATATATATATATATATAATCCTCCGGAGCACGTGTTCAGCCGGTATCTCGCCGCACACGCAAACACACACACACACGGTCTGAAAATCGTCTGGCTAGAAGCAATTATAAACGTTGTACCTTCGTGCACGACGCGCTGTCCGAATGTCCGGACAATGTACGGAAACCCCCCACTCACGGGCTGGGGGGGCTTACGTAACGTAATAGCGGCGTGGAGTCGGTTGGCTGGTCAGTATTAAAAGCGTCGGGGTTCCGGTCGTCTACCGAGAAATCGACGAGACGCGCTTTCGTTCGCGAATTTCGGTATTTCCGTTTTCGATTATCGTTCTTTAAATTAACGGAGACGCGACCGACGCGCCGCGTAAAACTTTATTCGAACGAAATAGAAATCGACACGCCACGAAGGGGTGTGACTCGATCGAGCTAAAATTGTCGTAATATCGGTCGGATTTAATGTTGATCCGGGTACAGTGGGAAATAACATTTACAACGGATCATCGCGAGCGCCGTGATAATAGCAACAAAGCCTCGTAATATCAATACTACTCGCGATTTTTTATCTTTTAAACGTACAAAATTACGACAATACCTTATAGTACCTACGCTGTCTAATATTAAGCAATACGTACATATATATATATAGTACTGAAATTATATATAACAATTTATTCGTGTATTTTGAAATTCGAAATTGGTAATTATCGTGTAGCGTTCGAATATGTTGTCGGCTTGTTAATACAAGATTTAAGCGGGTACATATACGTTTTAAATTGATTTCGACGTTTTAAGAAAAATATAGACGGTCGATTTGCGGATTTTTCCTTCTACGAAATTGTAGTCACGATACGAATTTACAGCAATGTTGCGGGATGGGGGAAACAATTGTTATCGATACGCTCGCAATGTCGTATTAGTGTTAATTTGTCGCCCTACCATTCTCCGGTGTCGAATTCATTAATCCATCGGGCGGAACGAAATTTAGAGCGAAAAAAAACGATAGTATGTTCCGATGGCCGCTGTCCACGGCGTATTGTTGTTAATTATCGTCGTTGTCTCGAATAATTCAAAACTCGGTTCCCGGACTCCTGATCGATCGTTTCGAATCGCTACTGCGGTCTAATTGCGGACGGTGCGTCCTCGGTCGAGATTTATACGTGCCGGTGACGGCGGGAAAATTAATTCGGACGGCCCGTTAATACGCTCGACGACAACGACTTTGGCCACGGTCCCGAGAACTATCGGACCCACGTGTATAATGTGTATGTGTGTGTGTGTGTGTGTGTGTGTGTGTACATATGTATGTATGTGTGTACATTATGGCACGATTTATCATGCGACAGGTCGTTTGGCTTTTCGTGGAACAATTCGTTTGTGTATATTGCACTATTTAAAGCAGCGAACTAAAGCAAATTAAACATTCTTTTTTATAATATTCACTTAACATTCGATCATTGTTTACGTTGTTTTAAATACAACAGTAAAATTAAAACGTCGAAAACGCGTTTAATTTTTCAAAAGTGGTATCCAAGTTATAGTTCAATACCGTTCGCAAAAAACGGACAATAACCGGGACGACGGGCAACTTGGCCATTGCGCCCGGTTCTGGGCGATTATGGTCGACGCCTCGGCGGTGGTATCCCTGTGGGCCGCGTTTGACAATTCCCGCCGACCGTACGGGCTCCAATTCGGCTCGCCAACAGCCGCGTGCGCGAGAAACATGGGGACGCATACTCGACGACGATGCCGATCCACGTTTCGGTGACAGATAGGGGTGGAATGTTTCCACCGGCAAGGAATACGTCTTCCGGCGGAGCGTGAAGGACATCGCCGACTTTCGAGTATAATTTCACTAGACAACCGTGGCTGTGTCGTAAATGCACGAGCACGCAATATTGGTTACGTTTCAAATCGATTCGTAATTGCAATTTAATTTTTAACCGAGTCAACTATGTAGATAACGAATACGTCATATTTTATATAACAATTCGCGTACAATAATTTATTTGTAAACCGAAATATGTACGCGTATAGTTTTATATAATACACGCACAGATTATACTATGGCCGGGAAACGTGAATCGGAACCTTCGAAAATGTCTTCGAATAGCTGTGATAAAATCACGAAATCTGGTCTTACGTTTTCGTCGCATCATACATGATAAATAACGATTAACTACAGACGGTGGATATGATCTCAAGCTTACAGGACTCTAAAACTAATTTTTATTTTTTTTTTTGAAACCTATAGGTATGATGTACAACTCAAAACATTAATTCGCGTAATGTACACGATTGTCGTATTATCGAGGTACGTTTTGTTTTCTTACATTATAACGTAGAATTTGTTATGATAAAAATACGTGTTGCGACTTCGTTAAGAAAACAAAATAACAATTATTATGTCTGATCCAGAATAAGAAAAACTTAGAAAATTACGTATTATATTTGTTTTTAATACGTTCGTACGATGTGCCTAGAATTTCGTTCGTGTATTAGCGGTTGTACAATGACGAATGTTGTTCAAGTACACATAAACGCATAAAGCCGGTACCGACGAAGTTATTGTTTTACCGAAAATTGTTCCAAGTATTTTCGAAAAAACTGTATCGAGGTCTCGACGAAAATTTCGCGCGATAACGTCTTATAATCAACAATAATATATCGCGACAAAATGTTGCTAAAAATAAAGATATACACCGCACGTTACATGATTATATATTATCATACACAAGGTAGATGTTGTCGATAAGTGATAATCTCGCACGCTCTCATCTCTCATTATTTCGGATGTCGTTTGCACCGCGACGACGACGACTACACCGGTGGTGATGGTTTAGTAGTCGACGATCGTACACAATAAACGTTTTTAAAACATCTTGGTCGTTTGCCACCGAAATGTCATATCTGGAATATTTTATGCCGCCAACATGGTCGTTAACACATCTCTAACCGTCAAAATGTGTATCTGACATCCTAAGAAAATTGAACTCGGTCGGCGTGCACATACGCATACGTGTATATATATATATATACACACACACAAAGTGACAACGTGCGTATTTTTGGACTCCGAGAACGAATAATATACGACGTTACGGCGAGCGTAATAACGTTCTTCTTATACAATATTCGGACATCGGAGAACAGTTACGAATTTGTCGCGTTGGCTTAACAATTATTATGGCGGAACTCGTCCGGACGCGTTTTACGACCGTCCCCGTGGATCAAACGGAATAAAATTAAACGCGCGCTCGAATGACTAACGGGCGTCTGTCAGCCGACTACGGTAATAATATCTATTATATCGTGGCGTGCCGTTGCATTATCGTCTTTGGCTCCGTGCAGTCGTGTTAAGTGTTAGTTGATTTAGTGGTTTACGTGTATTTCGTCGTACGGACTTCGTTTCGATCGCGACAACAACAAGTCGCCGCCTCGTCCCGCCGGAAAAAATAAAAATAAAACGTCGACGGCGGACGATCGTAAATCATTCGAAACAGTCCGGCCGCCGAGTACCCTTATATAGGGAACCGAAGGATTCTAAAAATACGAGCGGTTTGGTCGACCTGTACGCGGCCCAATGTGTCGTCCGTTGGCGAACGCGCGTGTGCGAAACGAACGTTTCCCGAATCGAAACCGCTTTACAAGCACCCAAGGAGTGAGGGTGCGCCGCAAGTCCATAATCATCAAGCGTTTGAAACGCCGCGGAAACGCGCAACGCGATTCTCGCCGTCGACCTCGTTTTTATTTAAACGTCCAGTTGTTCGGCGTTGTCCGGCTCGGGACCGAATGCCCGCCACTCCGTCCGTCACACCCGCGACGACAATCCGCAGCGTCTTACGACCGTTTTCGCCTAATCCACCGTAGATCAAAGGGTTTTCGTATTATATTATTTCTTTCCCTTCCTTCCCTCCCCCTATCCTCCCGCTCACGCCGGCTGACGGCACAGCGCTGCCACCGCTGCCGCTCGTCTCTTGAATTATGGGGCCCCGAGGAGGTCGGACTTAACTATAATTAACGACGCTATAAAAGTCACGACGCTAATTTGCAGCCGGTACACGCCTCGTGTAAAACGAGCTGGCGGAGAGAAAGCCTTGGCAGACGTTTCGAGGCGATAAATCACCCCGGGCCGAGGGGGCCGAGACGATTTTAATAAATCGCCGGCGGCGGCGGCGGTGGCGGCGGCGGACCGATTTTCTTTATTCCTTTCTCTTTTATTTGCGCGAATAAAAACAAAAACTTTTAATTGAGCCTTTCGTTCGACCAATCAACACCCAGTAAATGTACAATGTGCGCGACCAACGGTTATTTAGTATGACACACCATCTATTTACCGTCATCGTCGTAGTCATTATCACGGACGGCTGACGCCGAAATTGAAACCTTGTTATTTTATTAAAGAATACGTAAATACGTCAACGTCCCGCGTTATAGACTGTTGGACGGACGGGTTGAGGAATAGGATACGCGGAAGAAACGCATTTTTTACATAAGTATTACCTTAAGTACGGTTTAAAATATGTGTGCGTGTGTACCAGTGTAGAGCTCCTTGTAAACGGCTTTATTTTATATTCTTATCAATGACGCGATAATATGTGTACAGTATAATTATCTACGACCGGCCGAGACGACCCGTGAAACGAAATATATTTATGACCACTAGATGTGCCTTGACGTGTTTACGATACCGCCCGCCAGTAAACACCTGTCGAATATAAATCTTAAAGCAAATATTAAGTTCTCACCTTACCAAAAAGGGTATAACAAAATAATTACGAAAATAAATATAGCTAGTCGTAAATTACGCTGTTTCCAAATAAAACGTAAGCTCGTCGTTTTTTTTATAGTGATTACGAAGAATCTAATCAATTGTTTGGTTCTTACGGTTTTTGAACAAAATATTATAATACGATAAATACAAAATTACTCTTAACGCGATATGATCGTATTATGTAGCTTATCAATCCATACGAGATAGGAGGAATAAAGCAACAATATGCCGATTTAAAAGAATAGTTACGTCGAGCTATAGTTTACGAGAGACGCGATCGTGTGACGTTATATATTTTTATTTGACAGCGCCCGAATAGGTTAGGTAAACGAATACTACTTCGACGCGAAACGTACGAAATGATTTTTGTTTTTTAACGACTCGAGGTATAAAAAATAAAAAATGACGAGCCGAATGGTGTGCGGGAAACGACGAGGCTCGACGCTCCGTGGATAAAGTGACTCGGACGTAAAAGCAGGGAAATACGCAACGCGAAGGGGTTTGAACGAGTTTCAAAGATTTTTCGCGATATTGCGCGAAAATAAAATGAAGATCTGTACGCCAAATAAGTTATATCGTGAACGATATTCACGTAAAAACGACGAATAAAAAACCCCACCCCTATAACGTATACGAGATAAAAGTGTCGTTTTATGAAACGTTTAAAAATGAATATATCTATATATATATATTCGTATCCGTTTTCATCTTTTCGCCCGTATATGACGCGCGACGTGCGTATTAATTCCATTATTTTCCGAATCAATCTCGTACGTTACGTTGCTCTTTATTTATTACGCGCGTCCGCGGGGGACTATAGTTATATAGTCTTTCCCCTGGGTAATTAACGCGTGGCGCTCATTAATAAACGTTTCGTTGTGTGCTTAACGCGTTCTATTTATCTTCGAAATATTAAGTGGCAATATCATTTTTCAAAAAAAAAAAAAAATAATTCTAGTCAAATAAGGATTAAACGTTTTGCGTCGTCGACCCGAACGCGGTCGTAAATCATTCGTATTCGCCCTAATCCACGGTGAAAATGATTATATTTTTTTTTTATTATTAATTTTGTTTTTCGTCATCCACTCTTTGTACGTAACGTACGTATATTAGGGATTACCGCGGAATTAAATATTCTACAATAATTATAACGTACTGATTCTCCCGAGCTGCTGCGCGTGCGCGCCATTTTTGAAGAACGTACGTTATTATCTCGTTGTATTTCTTTTCAAATAATTGAATTGTCTTCGTCAATATTTGACTACGACCCGTCTTTGTGCGTTACGTTAATCCGTACAGTTTTTTTATCGGACGAATACTTTGCGTAAAACCGAACGTTTCGCGTTTTTAGTATCGTTTCGAAATTAAACAAGCTCGTACCGAAAACATTCTACACGGCCCGTCCAGGTCACGTTTTGCTTACGTATGCGACGGCATTTTCGCTTATGGCCGACACCGTAAGAAATATCATGACGGGTCGATGTGATGATATAACAGATCCAGGCTGGGATTAAAGGCAACGCGTACCTTTTTTTTTACGGTATCAGCAATACACTCACTGGCCCGGAATGCCTGAAGACAGTACTTCGGACCAGTGAGTCCCCATCGTTTATTGAAAAAATTTTATAACAACAAAATTTAACAAAAACGATCATCTTTAAGAGTAGGCGAGCAATGCAAGCTATCCCCACGTTGTTTTACCTCGCCCCCCGTACATCGAATCTAATTCACAATAATCCTTAAGACCTACCACTTCTTAAAAACTATCACGTGAATGGTGCGTGGTGACAGGACAATACCCTGCCACGGGGCAACCATTTACACCTTCCGCGCGAATTAAAAATAAAAAAGAATACAAAATAATCTTTTCTTCCCCGATATAGCGGCCTAGCCGCTACCTCCTCCTGCGGCCACGACGGTGCGACGGAGCTGTCATGCCAAGTGCCTGCCTCTGCCGTTCGGCGACTTTCTTCGCCATCATCACCGACTCGGCGAATCGAACGACGGTATCCCAGTAGACCTGAGACTCGAACATGCGCTCGACCAGATCGCCCGGGCCGAATCCTCCTATCCGACGGACTAGCACGTTCCGTTCACGGTCAAACGCCTCGCAGCGAAAGAGCGTGTGGAACGCGCTGCCTTCTTCACCGTCGTCCGACCCAACGTGTCCGCAATGCGAACATCCGGGCGAAACGCGTACTTTCGTGCGTAAATTTCAAGAAGCGCGTCGTTTTTGAAATAGCAATTGATAAAATATTAAAAAGAAAAAACAATAATTAACGCGGTTTTGAATCGTTATAATTCGATAAATATAGTATGAAACATCGTGATGTAGACGAAAACGCTTTCGTTATTAAAATAACGTATTTGTTTTTAATAGAAATTTTATTAGGAAAGATGATCGTGTTGTGAATCTAAAACCCGAAAAATTGTTTACGTTTAAATTCGTCGTTTATCACGTGGTAATTGAAAATGTACGGCTACTGGCTATCGGGGTCTAATATAAAAATGTAAAAAAATCGTTTGTATAAAATATATGATATCTACAATACTGTGTAATAACTATAACCAAAATATTTACGAAAACACTAAGTACGGTAAACGACCTTGCTTAGTCGAAAATGTAGTAAATTTATTGTATTATTCTCCCGTATTATAACCGTAAATACAGTTTCGTGCCAAAAAGGAGGGATGGCACTTAAAAAGGGGGTCTAATTGTTAAATTACGTAATTATTTTAACTTTAAATGTATGTAATATTATTGAAAATCGCTACAGATAATTAAATTAACTCACGTCGATAGCCATCAACTTATTAGCGCATTATTTATCGTGTACAGTAATAAAAGAAACAAACGCTCAGCGGATAGACTTGTCCGATTACCGTTGTAAAATGTCTTACGTTATTCCGTTTTTTGAAGATATTTTAAATCAACCGAAACGGACGATTTAAAAATATTACCCATATTCGCCCATCGTCAAATCGTTCACGTAACGGGTACATAGAAAAATAAAACAGCCGTTTAAAACGTACCGAGATCATTTCAATTATAATGTGTTGGCACTTGAGGTTTACGCGTGAAATTAAAACGTGGAAACAGTCATTCATGAGGCTTCAAAAAATGCTATCAACGTGGCGATAAAACCATTTTCCCATCAAACTCCTGTAGATATTATCCCACACTTCCTTAAAAATAAAAACAAATAACATGTTAAAAATTTACACGCGTACGTACAATCACTGTTTACTACTTTTAAATGTAAGTTTCGTAGCCTTACTACAGTTTGAAATCAGATTTTTAACCATAATTGTCGTTGCAATTTACCTTAATAGGACTATATGGTACGTGGCACTGAATGATGAGCCCCTTTTAAACTTAAACCCGTCGTCGTCTCCTTACTTCAAATATAAATCATCGTGTATGAATAAATTGTATCAGAACATCTCCAAATTAGATAATTTAATACCATGTATTGTTATTTCATCTCTTTCCTTTCTCCATATTGATATTCTATATGGATTATTCTATATTTTCTATATACTATCGTTTACAACACGATTTTAGATAATAATCACGACGATGTAATGGAATAAGATAGAAAAAAATCCGTTAAACTGGATTGGCTTGGAACGTGTAACTAACATTCAATACGGTAAAATGGTATGAAGTTTATTAGTTTAATGTTTAATTACCGAATGCCAGTTATATGTCACGTATAGCATTTTATTGTAAAATACGATTCATTTTATTTTGCCAAATTTCTTTTCGATGTTTTTGTCGCATTATAAAAATCTTTTGGAATGGAGCGCGCCACCTCCTTAATTCTTGCTTGTACAATGTATACATATAAATATAAATATATATATATATACAAACAGGCGATTATTATCAAATTTTCTCGGCTCCGCCACGAATAAAAATATCTCGCGAATAAAATACACGACGAAATCGACAATAAACAGAAGACTCGACCCGCGATTACAAATTGTATATTATGGCGTTTTATTAGACTTTTAATTAATCGTTTTTACGAGCGCAAATCTTTGAAGGCAACTACGACGTTTGTCGTTCACACGTCTCATAAAAATAGTTCATTGAACAGCGAGAGCGCGAGCGCGCACATTTATGTAAATATATCATAAACACGCGTACGGGTGGTGCGCGCTGTACGTTTCGGAGGCAATGGAATTTTTCCGGCGTGTACGTATACGGTGAAACGAGTAACGTTCCTCGCCCTGCGTAGATACGTATGTTTATATTAGCGCGACGATGTGCGTGGGCCACATAATACGTCATTTTGTAGAAATATACTTTTTCCTTTTTATTCCGGCGCGCCGTCTAACGTCTCCGACCGTATGTGATTTCGCGGATGGTGTTTGATTGGGCGTCGATTTTTAGGGCGTCGTGGACATAAATTGCGTACAATTTGTCATCGTGATCGCGTTCGTAAATAATATTATCGGCGGTTGTTCCAGAAAATGTAAAAAGTCCACAAAATGGTTTCGGTCGATCGTAAATTGAAATCGCGCGAGACAGTATGACACCTTAAAAACATCAAAAAGCGGTGTATTCGCCATTCCGCACGAACATTTGATTATGAAAAAGCTCTGTTCTAAATGGTTACCGTATTTGCTCACAGTCAATGAAAAACAACGACACGTCGTCAATTCAGAACGCTGTTTGGAGCTGTTTTGGCGGTTTAAAAAAGATTTTTTCATGCGGTATGTTACAATGAATAAAACATAGATCCATTACTACACTCTAAAGTTAAATTGGCAATCAGTCGAGTGGACAGCAAAGGGTAAAAACCGTCGGAATTAACCAAAAACGATTATGTTAGCCGTCAAGATTTTTAACTCCGTGTTTTGGGATACGAGCGGTATTTTATGTATCGATTTCCTCGAGAAAAAAAGAACCATCGATAGCCAATATTATAATATTTAATATATCGTTGGAAGGAAGACGTCGCAAAAAGACGACCCCAATTGAAGAAGAAAAAAGCGCTTTTTTAATCAGACAACGCGCTGTATCCACAAATCGATCGCAACAACGGCGAAATTGCGCGAATTACGCTTCGAATTACTTTCCTCCGTCCGCCGTATTTTCCGAATCTGACTTCCAGCGATTACTATCTGTTCGCGGAAGTAAAAAGAACGCTCCTGGGTAAGACATTTGGCTCCAACGAAGAAGTGTTCGCCCAAATTGAAGCGTATTTCGACGCCGAAGATAAATCGTTCTATAAAAACGGCAACGAAATATTGAAGAATCCAATGTATCATACTCTGAACGGACACTATGTTGACGAATGACGTCGAATTTGATTTAAAACTTGATATTAGTCATCCTACGAACTTATTGAGCGACGTATTATATATATATATATATATATATATAGATACATACACGTATTCGCCGCGCCGGACCATAATATTTTCTTCATAAGCGGATAGAATAACGACGCGCGTCCAAATACGTTATTATTATTGTCAGTCAAACACGAATATCCGCCGCGAGCCGTCGATATATATATATGTACATAATATACCTATACCGTATTATTATTACCATTAATAACGGATACTCGTTATAACGCGTATACACACCTAGATGTGTGTGTGTGTGTATGTATCCCCTCCTCCAAGTCCTTGAGACATCGTCGATTTCGTGATACACGTCCGAAATAATATTATCGTCGTTATTACGCGGGTCGTAACGATATTATTATCCGTCCGGCGCCGCCCGTCCATAAATAATTGTATTAATAATAATAATAATAATAATACGGACGATACGCGCGCGCCACGTTATTAAACGGTCCGCGCGTCGATAAACTCGGACCCACCTATTTACCCGTTATTTGTTTTTACCGCGGCGCGATACAACGTACGATTTTATCGTCGCGTCCGGAACGCGCCGCGGAATGGCCGCCGATAAATAACGAGGAATACCGATTATCGCGATTACGCGTCGTCGTTAGTGAACACCGTCGCCCGCCGTCCCGCGATCACGGCGTCCCACGGCGGACCGCGGTAGCGTTAATTATAAATTATAATTTCCCCCGTTTTCGGGATTTCCCCCTTCCCCCCGTTTTCCGTTTTTCGGTCGGAACTGCCGACGTTCAAAGACGTGTAAACAGCCCACAGATCTGTCCGGGCCCGTACGTGTGTAGGTATCTCCAAACGTATCTACCGTCGACCGTACGCGATTATATTACGCTCCGTGTACTCGAATCGAGTACGTAATAAATTAGCCAACGGACGCACGCACGCTCGCTCGGTTGTGTTACACGTTCGTCGGTTGAACGCCACCGCGGCTGATGGTTTTATCGTCGCGTTACGGCAAATGTTTTTGGTGAACTTGAGTATAGGACGTATTGCGTAAGCGCTTTTAGCAACAGAACGAAAATAATTTATGGGGCTATTCGTAAAATTAAAATATATGAAAATTAATAGGGCGCGTTCACTTTCTAAATTGACGTATGATTTATTGAGTACGCGGTCAAGACGTAAACATTGAACGAACGTGCAATTAACGGGTAATTGGGTTAGATTCGACGGATGAAATCCGTTAATTCGTTTATACGACGCGCTGTTTTCGGAGTGAAAACAATTTAAGACATTCGAGGTCATACTACGTGTTGTTCAGTGCCATATTGTGATAATAATTGTTACGTAAAGTCGTATTATCGAGAGACGGTATTCAAGTTACGAAATTCGAGATTAAAACGGACCGCGATGGTCATTCGACGATCGGATTTCAAGTCGAAATTGTTCGTATATATATATAAATATTTATTTATAGAAAAGAAAAAACGAACCGTGTTGTTTTATCATCGTACAAGGATTTATTTTTGTCGCGACGAACTAACAAGCGCGTACCATTTCACGGTCAATTAAACCGAGACGAAATGTCGGACGAACGAACTGTCCCACAATCGATCCGATTTCGCGTACGTCCGAATGGAGAATGACTTCGGGCGAGATTTGTCTCGGACCGATATTGCGTTTACATGCGTCAGGGCGCGCGAAAAACACGTGTCGTCCAAATGGCGTCCGTTCGTTTTGTGCGAATTTTTACATAAAGACTCCGGGACCGGAAATTATACTCAAACGTGTACGATTGTCAATTATGTACACACGATTAGCTACGGTATACGATCTCGATCATTCGGGTTCATAATCTTATTAGCTACACGTTAATCGTATCGCGTTTATATATATATATATAATTGTGTAAGGTGTTTGCGAATACTTCACGCATTAGTTTCGGCTTCGTACTTTGCACTGGTGTATAAAACGTGAAATCTATTCCAGTGACGTGTTTGTTTATTCGGAACAACACGAGGAATAATAACGCACGCGTGTATAGAGCTCAATAATAATATAGTTAACAACTTGTCAATAGTATCTTCCAATGCAGTCGATACAATACTACGTATACATTTAATTTATACGAAGCGTTCGTTTGTACGCTTTGGACTGGAAAGACGGCGTTATGGATTTGAATAGGCGCAGTTCTTTTATTTAGTGAACTCCTTTTCATCATGGCCATTTTATTTGCCCGCTCGAACAAATATGTCACGTTTCGTTTGAATACCTTCGTAAACGCGAAATTCGTATCAAATCGTATTCGAAAATGCGATTTTTCAAATGTTGTAATAGGTTTAGAGGCAATTATGTAAAAAAAATCTCTTAGTTGTGACATATTTATTATTATGTTTTTAACTCGACGCTATTTAAGAAACTACCGATTAAAACCATTTTTCGAATACGATTGATATAATGCATAATATTGTTATATTATTAAGTTTATTTTTGCAAGATTCTTAAAATATTCGTTTGTTTTATACGTCCTAATTTATGATTATATTATATGATAAAGAAAGAACATTATACATATCGGTTAAAATACCATAAAAGTTAAAAAATTAATAATATAGACGATTTTCGTACGGGGTTATTATCCGAATTTTTCAGTATCCTAATCATTCTCAGCTTTGAAAGAAATTTCGAAAATCGTGTGCGTTTCTTGATCATCAAACTGGACCGTTTTTAATAAACGCGTTAGCAATATAGACGTGTAAGGAAAAAATTACTAATAAAAAATGGTTAAAGCAATCTCAAACGACGGTCTTCGATGAATCGCCCGAAATTCGTCCAAAGTCGTTTTTCGATTTCGACGATTTGTTGTTATATCGTTAAAACAATAGACGATACAATGTTACACCAAAAGAAAATTAAACTAAATCAGCGATCGTCGCCACAGAATCGTGATACGAGCAATAGTGTAATTATAATTTATAAGCGTTAAAGGACTTTATTTATTTTATCAGTTTTTTTTTAAATCGAATTTGCACCCAAATTATCAGTTTTTTCTTATGAAAAAATTCATTAATGCCATCCTTCAATTTGGAAGCCAAACTAAATGTTCTCGACTCTATGATAAATATAATATTGTAATGATACGGATATATCGTGAATATAATTACAATTGGTTAAATCATTTACGTACAGCATTTATAATAGTCGTGCGTAAAAATCGTATAGAAACCTCGAGCTAAAATATTTTCGTTAAATCGTTTCGGTATGCCGAAATGAATTTAAATAAGAGGCAAACTAAGCCGCGAATTGTGACGGTCTGAGGAAATAATGCCAGGTACGAATGTTACCAGGATTACGTAGTGCCGATACGAATTATCCGCGAAAATAGCATATTCGAACGTGCACAGTCACGAGCACGTATACATTACGCCGAACAAACAAAGCCCAAAGAACAACTTAAAACATCAAAAATGTCGAAACAGCGATTCCATTAGGTATGACCACGAGCACATTTGCATACCGAATACGAAATCGTCGTTTTAGATGATTAGGAAGGAAGGTGATTGTGGCGTATAAATATTTGTTTGCCGACCAAGCTTTCTAAGCAATTCTCTGACTTACGATCCCGAAACTCTTCCGACCGTTTGTAGCAATAAAGTAATATAATCGAATTAAAAACACACCGTCACCGTAGCACTTTGTTAAAATTTGTTTTCGTAGTTTTCTAAATGTGTTATCAATACGGTCGGGTTAGACACATTCGCGTTTGAAGAAGGTCTGGGACAATTTCGAGTATACGGTTTTTGCCGGCGCACAGCGTCTGCTCGAGGTGGAAAATTCGCTTTTTCCGCGTACTCGGTCCGTTATGGCGAGAAACGTCGTCTGGGCGCCATCCATCATTCATTCAGCGGCGATAGCGATGGCGAACGGGGTGCCATTGAAAAGTCATTTTTCACTCGCGCTTTTTGACAGCGACAGATTCTTTCCAAAATAAACAACCGCGCGTCGTCGTCGCCCGTCGTCATTCCCACATCATCGCTCATATTTATAATATACTATTATACAAATAGCTTTTTTTCACCACGACTCTCCACCACCGTCTCCGCTGCCATTACATGATTGACGTTATGTGTTATGTATATATTAATACATACATACACACACACACACACACACACACATATATATATATATATATGCGCGTACATTTATATATGCATATATATTACCATACACAGGGTCGGATTTAACGGGGGTCATTAAGAGTACCTGCGACGGCCCCTACATTTTTAAGGGGTCCGAAATATAAGAAATATTATTGTTGATACTCGATCTTCTATATTTATGATGGAATACGATTGGCTTTCCGAGACAAAAACGTTAGTTTTGAGAAGCATAAAACTGTATAAGGGTCACGGCAACTCGCCTAACAGCGTAACAATTATTGCGCCGTATATATATATTGAATATTTAAATACGCCGGAATGTGATATCGGCGAATTCATTACGTCAATAGACTTTCGTACATATCCGGACTATGTTGAACAATCAAATTTGCGAAACTATCCCAAGTTTCCGATCAATCGTTTTCCATTATGACCTGCAAGATCGTGCCCGTGCGCGTTTTATTGTTGTATTAGGTAAGTATTATTAATAATAATAATTAAACAAATTACACGAATATGTATATATTTATAGTTTTTTACAAAATATAATTTCATTACCTACGAAGTTCATACTAATTAATTATGATTGTTATCACATGTTATGTTTATTATATTTTGATAAATATACATTCTTCTTCTTTTTGCTTCCCGTCACCCATTGCCAACTATTTTGTGGTCTATACATCCGTATGTCTCGATTTTCCATCACTATCGAGTTACTATATAGTTATTATTCACTTTATATTGATGATTTCCTAGGCAATACACACATATGAATTATTAATATATTCTATTAAAATTTCTTTGATTTCATTATTATTATAGGCTATTATAAGTCAATAATAGTAATAACAGTAATAATAATAAAAAGAAATAATAAGTTATATATAATATGTATTTTTGTAATATTTATTTTTAAATCATTCATTTCTTTATGTATTCTTATTCGTAATTATGTATTTACTTTTTTCTTTTTTAATTAACGCCTGAAGATGACTTGTCAAAACTTAAAGTATAAAAACCACTTTGATACGATTTTTCTATTACCTTTTGTTTATATATATATATATATATTATACTCATCGGTTTTTTTAAGCTTATTAGCCTATTGTAATTTTCGTTTGGTATAATTTATATTTTTATAAACTATTTATAATTCTAGTCTGTGTCAGGTAATTCATGACTTCCGTGCCATTTTCTTCACCGAATACCTCGTCAAATTCTCCAGGCGACTGTTCCGTATGTTCCGGTAATCCGCGCGCTCTCACGACTTTTGTGTTGGATGGTCAAATTAACTTGGCACTTGTTACATATGGGTGAAGGATCTTTACTGTTTATGAATGAACGCGTCACGAAGGAATGTCCGATTCTGGTTCTTATTATGGTGAATTCCTGTCGTCTCGTGAAATAAGGGAGGGAGGATATATGCTATATTACAATCCTTTTTTAGCATTTCGAGTTTATTGATGGTGGGCGTTTAGACTATTACTTTTCGATAATATTAACGTCGATTATAATAAACGACGACCACTATATATTTATATTGATAAGTTCTTTATATTCATTGGCTAGCCTTATATTATTATATTTCGGTGTGTGACGCGATCTACGACGAATGACGATTGGTCGTCAGTGCGTAACTTTTAATCGTACACGACGGCGAGGTATTTTCTTTTCTTTTCCTTAAACAATCACGTCATGATAACAACGTGATACGTTTGACTACTGGATCGTGGCCACTCGATCAACAGCACGATGGTTACTTTGGAAATCGTCGTATTTGTATACGCGGAAAAAACAAAAAAAAATGGCTCCGACACATATTTCGTTTAAATCTACCGTACAGCAATAACTCGAAAGCATTTTCAATGGCGCTCTCATTGCCGTAACGTTTATCGTCAAGATATTACAGAGTAGGATTTCCTAGCAAAAGCAAACAACTATATTATTTCGACCCCAGCAGCGTTAGAGTTACGCCAATGTTTCTACAGAAATCCATAGAAGCGAAATAATATATATGTAAACATTTCGCGGTATGGACGTCGAGCGAGTAGCAACCGTGGTATACTCGCGCGACGAGAAACCAAGTCAATTATTATCATAACGAGTTCGACGCGTTCACGACAACACGATTGTTTTCGAACTGAGCACTTTCAGTGACGAAAATTTCATCCGCAAAGTGTACGGTACGTTCGTGCACCAATTACTGGTCACGGTGGGATTCGTATTGGCCGGGATTTTCCACGAATCCACCAAGGTGAACGTGGACACGCAACCCGAACTCGGGCTACTAGCAATCATCGTCCCAGCATCTAGATAACATCCAACTCGCGTGCTGCGAGAACGTCCACCGCCGGTTACTGTCTCCCGCCACTATCCGGCCGAGGTACTCGCCGCCCTCAGGCTCGCTTCCAAACTCATGTGCGTCGCGCTCACCGCATTCGCCCTGCAAATGAGAAGCGACTTCATGGTCCTGGGTGGTGTCCTGATATTTCAATGTTGGCATTAAGAATAATCATTCGGAAAAGTATTAGGAAAGATAAACAAACTTTCATATGCTTTGTGGATATCGAAAACGTGTTTGATAATGTGGATTGGAATGTATAATGTTTAACATGATGAGTAAAGGAAGGATAAAGCATGCAGATAAGAGGCTACTATAAGTATGAATCATAAAAATTGGTGATAATATAGAGGAGGCAAAATTTAACAAGGAAATGAGACAAGGATGCACGTTATCCCCAGTCATATTCAGTGCGTATATCCAAGAAACAATACATGAGATAAAAAAAGGGACCGATTTGCTCATAAAGATTAAGAGTCAAAGAATAAATATGGCTATGTCTTATCGACAACGTAGCAATAATTGCTGAAATTGAGAAGGATTTACAAGAGTTAATATGTACTATCGATGAAATATTTAGCAACGATTCGAGAATAAATATAAATGTGCAAAAGACAAAAGTACTTTTATGTGGAAGGGAAAATACAAGAGTATACATAAAGCTAAGAGGAATCCAAAGAATAGACCGAGTAGACGATTTTGTGTATCTAAGAAGCACAATAAGCAAAGATAGACGTAATAAGAATGAAATAGTAAAACGTATTTGTCAAACCAAAATAGTTTTAACAGTAATAAAACCTTACTGACTTCAAAAAACATTCGCCTTAGAAATAGGAAAATCATATTAAAGACGTGTGTATGGAGTATAGACTTATACGGGTGCGAGACTTAGATAATATCAGTGGACGAAATGAGAAGATTGGAAGCATTTGAAATGTACTATTATAGGAGGATGTTAAAAAATAAGCTGGATGAACGGAATAAACAATAAGGAGGTTCTTAGGAGAATGTCGGAAGGAAAGCTACTATGGAAAAGTATAGTGAAAAGACGGAATGAATGCATAGGACGTATAATTCGGCATGAAAGATTATTAAAACTAATCATAGAAGAAAGTGTGGAAGGAAAGAATCATAAAAGGCCATGACTAGAATACATCCAACAGTTTATAAGGGATCGATGAGGTGATTTATACGTACAAATGAAAAGGTAAGCGGATAATAGAGATGAGTGGAGGTTAGCTGCAAATCTGCCAACGGATTGAAATCATAAAGAAAAAGAGAAAAAGAGAGAAAGAAAGAGAGACAAAGATTATTAACTGTGCCACGAACATCGCGTTTTTTTCGTGGGCGATCGCTATTAAATTTTGTACGATATTTTAATCCATAACGCCGCGATTTATAATCTATCGGACTATTATTAAATAACTACCACACGTGGTATCGTGACACGCGTTAACTAAACTCCGTTCGGCTAAAAATATTAAAGCAGCTGTTGTCTAACTACACGTGGATTATAAAACAAATAAATCAAATAGCGCGCGACATATTTTTACCACATTATCGTTTCACATATAGTCGTAATAAGTTCCAAACAGTTAAAAACCTTGTAATTTAAATTACTCCGATCCAAATAACCAAATTAAAAACATTTTAAAAAATACGTCCGTTTATTTATCACGGTGTAGTAAATCATAAATATAATTCATAATTTAATATTTCTGACAAATGACCTTCGATTTATCCTATTGTATATTACATTTTTATTTTAGTGGATATGGTAGAAATAGCCCGTTAAATATGTAGTAGTAAACGCTTATCCTCTTTTTAAACCATAAATTTCAAATGTTTTTGAAATCACATTATCAAGCGAAGATTAAACGTATATGATAAAATCATAAATAATAAAATAATGAATAGGCCACGATATGTTAATACAAGGGAATGAATATGGATATATTGTATAAAAACTATGGTGCAGTCATAATGGACATTACGTAAAATACCACTTGGTAGAGAGACAGAAATTGATAAAAACCAGTCTTTCTTTATTCTCCTTCCAGAAAGCGGCCTTTTGTTTTTAAAAAAAAAACACGACCTATTATTTCTTTTATTACCTACGAATATAACGAAACTACGTACTAACTTTTCAAACGTATTAAATTTCACCTAACAGTACACGAGATAATTAATATTGAAAAGACAGATTATGATCAGTAGACGTTCAACAGTGTGGATACGAATCCATAAAATGTGCTTTAGAAACAAAATAGATACAACTGAGATTATATCAGATTAATTGTGAATGATAAATCCACAAAAAAAACAAAATAAATATTTAAGGGAACGTTTCAAAAATATACGCTAATACTAAAAATATTGAAAATTATATAAAAGATGAATAGGCGAGGTATTCATAACGAAATAATAGTTGTGCGTAAAATTAATCGTATTTCGTTTACATTAAATTTTAATTAAGAACCGCTGTTCAAATATGAGAGAGGAATTTTTACCTTTTCAAAGCTCTAAGAACACATCACGTTCCAACGTCGTTCTCGTGAAACCGTTTTATCACTAAAAATTGTATATACTTTGCAACATACACCGAAGAGAAGTTTTCGTTAAACTGAACGCAGTACTATCATTATAATATCATCGGCCGTCAATCGCAGAAAGTGAATTTTCGAAGAAAACCGTTATAATAGTAAATACAAAAAGTGAATTTACGAAAAAATTCAAATCAAATATATGTTAAAAAATAAATTTTTCATATATATATATGCGTATGTGTATATAATCGCACGTTCCAATATAAACAATAACATCTGTTTCATTTCATTGATAAAACAAAATTTATAAGAAACAACACACTCTTCCAGTTAAATGAAGTTTCTGGTTCCCATACATGAATCATCGACTTATTATATTTAACTAAAACCCAAACTATCGATCAACTGAATTTGTATTAAAAAAATAATGGTATTGAAATTGAATAATATATAATGTAATACGATTAATTTTTAATAACGTAGGTTTACTTCGTTATAACGTAATAAAATAAAGTAAACATAAAAAAAAATCATGCATATTTGTTCGTCTAACGAGATGAAAACCGACTACCACATCCACACCATATTGACTATTGAAACGTATTATTATTTCTATGAAATCTAAAAAATATACCGAAATTTAAAACTTAACACAAATAATACTCCTATATTAATAAGATTTTCTCGTCAACGTCATCCCAATGGTGGTTCTAACGTATGGGCAGGATAGGGGGGGGGCAATTGCAATTTTGGAATATTTGAAAAATGTTTGATACAACTGATATAATTGTAATAACGAAATAAAATTAACAATATCTATTTTATATTTTAGAAATAATGACTAACAATATTTTATTAAATGATCATTATAATTGTGGAGTATAAAATGTTGTGTACAAATTTTAAATACCTGCTGAACTACATAATACGATTGTATTTCGTTATACAGAAAACATGTATTGAATTAATGGCGCAAATATAGCGTTGGCAATTTGTGTGAGCAATAAACGTTTTTGAGAAACAGGTGGTCAATCGCTTTCATAAAAAATATTTCAAATCCGTTTTTACGTGAACAATTGAAAAACATCGGAAGTCTAAAACACAATGTCATATGTCTTAGTTATTTTCATAAATGGGCACAAATAGAAAACTAATATTTTTCAATTCTTGCGCGAAATAATTTTAAATTTAGAACCTCGTTTATGTCGACCGGATATGGAAACAACTTACACCGTTACAACGATAAAATAACTCGTCAGAGAAAATTTTTTAGCATAGTAATTTTGTACAGGTGTTTAACAAAACGCGCAATAAGTATATTATATAAAACCGTAGTACGGGTATAATAATAAACGTCTTCGTTTTAATTCGCTACATTATTCGAAAAGTGATTTCTCACTTTTTTTATTTACTTTATCCATATTTGGATCTAAGAAAATTTGTCTTAAGGAAAATGTACGACGTAGGGTGTATAAAATTAAAAAAGTACAAGCACGATAATACGATGAAAAAATGAAATCCCGTGGCATTGACACGTATGCAACCAAATGTTCGATTAATTATTATAATCGACCGAATATTGTTTCGCGATGCGGTTTTCGAATTCGGAATAACTATCGTACTGTTTTCGGAAACGCCGATTAAGTGATTCGTTCGTGTCCGGGGAAGCACACGGACCGACACGTCCACATCAGAGCTCGGACGGACTTTATAGGTTTCGAAAACGTGACGACGAAAAACGAATAAAGGACGAGGTGTACGGTGCGAATTGAGTTGGCCGTTATCGACGTTTACGATCAATTTCTAACAGCCCCAATTGTTAGATAAACGGCGCCGTTCAACTACGTTAAGTTCGTCCTATTGACCGATGGCACAATAAACGCGACGTACTACAATAAACACAGTGTACGTATACGATTTTTGTGACTAACACACACACACACACACACACGCGTGCGTCGAAAATGTTATTTTATTCACCTATTTAAAATCGAGAAAAAAAAATAGGTTTTTCGAAATTCCGCCCCACGCTCGTAAATCCGGCGCTAATTGTATTGTCGAACCGTCTCCTCCGTCTGTTTCTACCTCATAAATATATACACGCGCGTATTGCGAGGTTTCTTTCGCGCGCACCTCGAGCTGCGTTAATAAAATATAACACACGCACTTAACTCGATTACGAAGGGTGCCGTAAATCACACAGCCTACGGATGACGCCCCCGCACACTCACTCGCGCTGTTATTAACGTGTAGACTGCGTCCGAACAATCGGATCGGACTTACAGTAACGTTAAAAAAATACACACGTAAATTATACGCTTTGGTGAGTATCGCACGAACAACCCCTCCGACGTACGTATATTTCGATATTTGACCAATAATAATCGAACGTCTTACGTTGTAGAGAAAAAAACGCTTAACAGAGTTTAATGTAAAAAATAATAGTACAGGATACGCACATATATATATATATATTGGGAAATAATATTTTTATTACGAACGTTAAATTTTACTCGAGTAATATCTACACGGTTTTTCGTCTACTTATTCTCTGCATAATATAGACTACAGGACGCGATTAGTATACAGACACCTATTATTTTTAATTTGTTCGTAATTAGACGTGTCGTCTTTATTTACTCGGCCTCGTAATGACTGAGTGGAAAATTAATGAAAAACGAACGTCGTTTGCGTCGCCGTTGTTTCGCATTATTTAGTAGGACGGCCGATGACTTTTTCGTAAACGATTTCCAATCGATCGTCACGGATTTTCGTAAGAAAACGTCGACGCGTGCGCACGTGTAGGTTCCCGTAAATTCGGCCGTTTTTATAAAAAAAAATGGTATTAAAAAATACCGGAACGTTCGCCATCCGGGGGACCGTTCATCCGCAAGTCCGTTAATTTCGTTTCGTTCGTGTGGCAGCGACCCACCATCGTCCGACTAGAGGATTATTGGGTATCCGGTTTCGGGACGAAATCCGCGGGATCCCCGTACGATTTACCGGGGGCTTTTTTTTAAATTTTAACCGGCGATCGTTTTCAGTAACCTACCGGCGACTGGAAAAGTACCAAAGCTTCCCACAATATTCGTACAATTTGCGTCCGTTAGTAGTACGGAATATTTAAATCCGCATGTGTATATATATATATATATGTGTGTGTATAAAAGACACGACATATTATAAAATTATACGCGTACCGTAAATAATATAAGAAAAGTGATACCTGGGCGCGGTCGTGTTTTACAGTAGTCGTAAATCACGGGAGTCAATAAAATATTAGAAAGGTTCTCTCGAATAATATTACAAACTTCTTATTCTTCGGCGTTGTTTTCGACGTAATATATTTTATATATTAGTATGTTCGATCAAGACACACCGTCAGAAGGAACCGCGTATTTATCATCGTATATATGTATAGTGCATACGTTTACACGTTACCACGAAACGCGTTACGGGACGGTATCGTATAGAATTAATTTTTTTTTAGCGTTTCCCTCGCCCCTTTTCAAAAACAAAAAAACCGCGCCAATATAGGAATACGATAGAATCGTTTACGCAATATTCGTACGCTAACCAGCGGCGGCAACGTCGACCGTGTGCACGGCGCTTGAACAATTCGTAACTCGCCAACGCTTATTTACGTTACGTTTTTATCATCGCGAAGGCCAATTTCGGTACCTATGTTACATGTACGGGGAGCGCCGCTGCGCACCACTCGACTCGAAATAACGACCGTTACGAAACGGCCGTTCGGGAATGACTTGTAATGTGACACGACGCGTCTAATAGTCGACGGCCGCGTGCTATCGTTAATTCGTTCGTAATCAACTTAACGTTCCGCGACGCGGACGACGTGAAAACGATCGGCGAACGAAAATCTCGTTGCACACACCGCGGCGACGTTACGGCCACGGTACGGTGCGCGATTTGGTGCCGCGAAATACGTCACCACCGACCTAAAGGCATTTTGGCGACATTTTACCGGCGCCACCGCAAATGCTTGCCCGACCGTAACGTACAAAATATACGTTTATACGGTACACGCGAAACGCGCTTAGCGATAATAATAAGCTAGTCGTAAATCGATTACGCGTGTCGGCGGTGTTCGGCGAGTAAAGTTTCACGACGAACGCGACCCGATTCTCCGGGCCTTTCCCGACGAACAAACGACGTTCGATTTACTAGAAAACTATTAGATTTCTACGCGCCGCTGGCGTTTCGTTCCGTCCCGAAACCCGTTAGTGAGACACGCGGTTGCGTAGGCGCTAATATATTATAATACACGATATCGCGAACGGGCCCGACTTTAATGTCGGTCGTCGTCACCGTCACTTACGCCGCGAACGCTTTCCCCACTTCCGTTCCGCGAGCAACGACAATGACGCACGCGCGTCCCGTAGTACCGCGTTTAACAATTTCGAAAGAGTAATTTAAAACGCATAAATCAAGAACGACGAAGAACCGCAGTCGACTAGACGAAGTCGCGAGGGTAACGAATGAACACAATTACGTACGTGATATCTACTCTCGACTGGGAAGTGTAAATACGCTCGAACGCGAACGGTTTCTCGTTGTCGCGAGACAAAATTTTTTCGACAATTTCCGCAAGAATGACGCGCGTAGAATACGTTTTACGGTTTTAATTATTCAATTCGTATATACACACCGTTGTCGTTACAATAATAATAATAATAATATTATAATATTACATTCAGGCACGTTGCCAAAGTTACATAATAGCGGTGGCTTAATCGTGACCAATATTTATTTCCTCCCCTCCCCGCCACACCTCCCAAAAGAATATTCAAAGCCTCTATACAAATTACGTATCGTAAGTAGATAATAATATTGAAACCTTAATTTGTTCGTATTAATATATTAATATATCGTGTATCGTGTACGAATAATACTATAGGACAATAATACACATAAATAATGTACGTTTATAATACAAATCGTGATATTATTTCCGCGTTTATATTTGAATATACATCGAACGTACGACGGATATAACGAACATAAATTATAATTCGAAAAAACATTTTCTATCGAAATAATATTACGGTCGCGATAGGATTAACGGCCAACGTATCTATACGACTTCTTCCGAGTCCTAAGACTTCACGATCTTCTTTTCTACGCGCGTAATTGATACATTTGTAACACGTTCCATCCGACATCTTGTTTCGCTTATATGTTGCTAGTCGTCAATATTATTCATACACAAAAATATGTTGACGTAATATAACGAACATTTATTATACGTTTTAAAAATTAATCGATATTTAAGTTCAATACTTCAACCTCGAGTATTTTAACGATATGACAGCGGTGTGATCGGTAAAATGTTTTGGATGGCCAGGTCACCCCTCGGCTACGTGTCCGATTATAATCGACATTATTTATAAGCATTAATGTATATTCGTGTACGATTGTTTTTATTCGATAATACGCCACTATTGTTCGTTTTAAGTGATAATTATAAATTCGACGTCATTATTAAATACAGGCACGGGCGAGACAGACACATTACCTATGGGCGACGGGTAATGGTCTCGCGTCAGGGTCTGCGCCTGACGATTAATTTAATTTCGGATCCCGTCGCACAAAACGTATTCTACGTAAAAGAATATTTCCACACACACACACACACACTCACACTTTATGTAGGTTAACTATTTATTTCATAAGCAACGGGCACGAGTCCAAAACCCGAATGTACACGGCGTATGATTAATAACGCGGTATTCGACGGTAACGAATTATAAATAAATAATAGGTACGAAATAAACCCGCGGCGGCGACATTTCACCTATCGAATACAATTCTATACCGCCCGTAAGTGTTATTTATCTATTCGATTTCACTAAATAATAATAATAATAATAATTAGTATACCCACGCGCGCACATTATATGTGTATATAAATATATTTGCCGTGCAAATTGTCTCCATTGATTATTAATGCACACTGACAGTGAACGATGTTTTACGTTTACATGTTTACCGTACAACGCGTGTATAATGTATGTACACGATTATTTTAAAAACGAAAAGATTAAATTTGATTTACCGAGTTTATTAAACAACATTTCTCATACCCGTTTGACATAAATAATAATCGTTTCGCCGTACGGATTTCTATTCGCTGACAGCCGCGCGCAAACGTGTCGGTTGTGTTTGCTCTCGCGCGCGCGTATGTGTTTGGCTTTATGTGTTTACGTGTGTACGGACACGTGTATTATTCCAAATGGGTATTTCGCCTGGAATAAATCAGTATTCGACGTTGCGCGTAGTAATACGTTCGATTTTCGTCGGTACCTCGAACGTCGGGAGACGAAATGTAAATGACAACACGGTAAGTATAACGTAAATCGCATTTTTTAAAGGCTCTGGAACGCCACGTAATGCGCGCAAGGCGGCGAGTGACAGCGGTTTTATATCATTTTCACGCCATTGACGGCGCGTGGATGGTAATTATTCGAACCGGTACGCTGAACGTGCGCTTTATCCGTGTCCCGCGGCTGGAGGGAGGGGCACGCGTAACGGAATTAATAGCAAATTCGACGACAGAGCCTTCGGTCAAATATTATAATAAAAAGTATTACGCGCGTTGGGTATTTCATTTCACACGTCACAGTCGCCGCCGTCACTCTTTTCAGTACTGACCGAGGCGATATCAACGTTTTCTTTTGAAATATTCGCCATTTAAATTATATATATATATATATATATATATATATATATATATATATATATAT